>JAAIXI010000242.1:1660335-1745335 GCA_013403645.1 Heliconius nattereri | reverse complement strand
GGAATTTGCATCACAATCAAATAGAACCCTCGCTAGCGCACTTCCTCCTGAACCCGTCTCATTCATGCGACCCCGATTGTATTCGCTATGAATGTTAGTTTCCGATGATTTTCGTGATGGAAAATCATTAGCGGGTGAACTACAAGTGTTATTTTGTAGGTTTGGTTTACCAAGCTATGGTAAAGCATCTATTGACACTTACTTTTATGACACCACTGAGTATGAGTTGAGTGGAATATTATCTGAACATAATGTGTGATAGTCGTAGATTCGGTACTCGGGCGATTATCGGGAATTATATTAAAATTTCTTTGATCTGGTAAAATTGAACATACCGTCGGGCAGCACCAGTAACATTCGAAATAGGTGGCAAATGGAGATCAGAGTACCTTTTCACTAGCTTTTTCCTGCCCTCCATACTAAAGGGTTTCGTCTGACTCTACTTTTAGAGATTATTTAACTAAATATTTTATTTAATATACTTTAAAAGTACATGTAAGTTAGTTAAAAAGAAAAGGTGAAATAAACACTCATTCGATATTATTTTACTTTTCATTATCATTGCTTTGCTTTTTTTTATCCAATAAGTATAAAACATAATAATATTGCACATAAATTCTGAGATTGTAACCTAAAAAAGAACATCCGATTACACAAAGTTAATTGTATATCTCCGATTATTATTTTCTATTTTTATTATTTCAAGAAGGATGAATGCGTTAGCAAAATAACCATAATCCGCTTTCCGCTAATATTATAAAAGCTAATTTTTGTAGCTTCATGTTGTAGGTATAGATATACTCATAGCGGTATATGCAGAGGAAACCTGAAAACCAGACGAATTCTGTTGGCATTGACTTGTTGAGTGGCGAAACTCAACGCTGCGCTTTGCCTTGTCACCATAGTGAAGAAAATTATTAAAAATTATTAAATATTTCATCACACGTTTGTATCCCGCTACGATTGGCGTCAAAAGCAACGTAAAGGCATGATGACAGATTTTAAGAAATTGTAATCTTTTTTTATAATTATTAATCCCAATAATTATATAGAAACCTAACAATAAAGTTTATGCGTATTTTGTAATTTATAAATAGAATTTCCCAAATATAATATATAATTTTAGTGATTTTGAGTAGCTGTCAACACGCCTATCATTATATAACTCTACATTTCGTCGTCACTCAGAAATAGTAAATAAAAAAAATATCTATATAAACCTATAAAACCTCAAAGCATATTTTTAAATAGCTCTTAAAGTTTTTAATCTGTGCAAGTCAGCCACTTTTAACTCGCTGTGTGCAGTATCTTCACAATCGCTAAGGTTAGTGGTGAACGCTTATCAGAGACCCGTGACCCGCGATATTGGAGGACGTTTCGCCCCTCGCGTCCTGTTTATTTGATGATACCTACGTAATTGCACACGATAATATTTATTAGTAAATTGAAATTAAATAAAATCAAATCAGCTTCAAGCTGTATCCCGCACACAGGTTGTAGGGAACCTAGTGTTAAGACACTCCGATTGCCACTTTCTGGAGGCATTTGAGTAGCAGAACTCAACGGTTTGTCCCGAATACAGAGCGAAGAAATGGAAATATAAACGAAAATAAATATTCCACTTCCTCGAGTGAGGATCGAACCCACAGCCGTGGTGTAACAATCACACCCTTGTGCCGCTCCTCCACAAGGGCCTCTATTTGTCAGTAATTATATATTTTATTATTAGAAATATAACCTATTAGCGCATGATTCTAGAAACGGAAAATGTCATGGTAAATTTAATTTTTTAAATTAAAATCACTTTAAATTGTTATATTTACATGGGAGGAAATTTGTAAATAGAAACGTCAATTTTCTTATTATATCAATATGTTTTGAAAAGTAACATTCTAATGATATTAGAGTAATTATAATATGAATTGATAATAATTTTACTTTAGTCATTGTTTTGTTACGAGTATCTATAATATTAATAAGTACTGTAGAGATGTAACGTAGAGATAAGTGGTTTTTTATCCCGCAATTAGCAGGTTAGGCAGAGGCTTAAGACACTGTTTCCCAGTTTCCGACGAATTTTTAATGTTAAACATGTATGAAAATACACAATTTATAATTAAAAAACAAATTTAAGAGCTACCTATTACTTAAATGGATAAAATAATTAACAATAACAATGGCCGTTTCTTTTTTCTAAAATATACATTTTACTTATTCAAATAATAGGCACTACCTGCTTAGTTTATAGAAGATTATTAGGCAAATGTATGTTTATTGCTTTAAAGCAGTAGGTACTGCTAGTAGATGGTAAAGGTAAAATTTAATTATGGCTTATCTTGCAACATTGTATATGTTAAGTAGATGAAAATCTACCGACATGAGAATGTCCAAAGCACCAAAAAGGTTTCATCAAATGACATTAAAAGGTTTAATTTTAACTATGTTTTCTTTTTTTTTCCAGCTTCACCCTGTATCCCATAGCAGGGTAGGCAGAGCGAGCCTAGTGTTTCGACACTCGGCTCCCCACTTTGAATTCTGAAGGCACTTCTTGTTGATTGGCGGAAGTGAACTGTGCTAAGAAATGAAAATATAAAATATTTCATTTCTTCGAATGGAAATCGAACCCATAACAGTCAAAAGCTTGTGTGTAATTTTGTAACTAATTTATTAATAATTTTATTATTAGTAGATTATGTTGTTTACATTGTATCTGTACAATTTTAAATGAAGATAATTTGTAAATAATAATTATAAGATAATTACATCAAAGGCAGCCATTTTCTTAAAAAAATATGTCTTTTATGCTATAAATGATAAATAATATCATACTTCATTATGACAAAGCACAAATCGCAGGGGTAATATTAAAAACAGCGACGTCTTCGTTATAAAATTACCTGGAGTCAAGGTAAACTAGTATTAGCCGTACATACCTATTGCCACTAATCGTCTATCTTTTTCCTTCTAACAAATCCTTTTTGCACTTGAGTAGATTTATCTAAATATAAATAAAATAAAAATTTCAAGTATTAAGATCATTCGTAAGGGGCTCAAAGTGTGACTGTAACCGAGACAGGTAGTGGATTTGATTCCCGCGAAAGGAATAATATAAAATAATTTCATTTCTCCGCTTTGGTGTAGAGGCAAAGTGCGGTTTTGAGTCCTGTCAATCAACAATCCCTCCAGAAATCGGCGGAAAATGGAGTGTCTTAACACTGATTACCTCTGAATACAGCGAGAAACTGATTTATTCAAATATTCTAATCAATGTGCAATGTTTCAAGTAACAGCGATGAGTAGGAAAGGGCTGATATTGACAAACGAAGGGCCTATTATATAGCATAATTTTCTCATTCAATAATTAAATGGTACATTTTCCCATGTGGCGGAGGGGTTTAGGGGCGGGGGGAGAAGGCGCTCACCCGTTGGGCCTCTCGGCGCCCGCGCAGCTAGAGCGCTACTCAGGGTTGTACCACCTAGTATAGCATAGATAATTAAATATAAAAAAGTATTAATTCTTTATTGCATTCTCTTATAGTCTTAAGTTCACGTTACAATAACTATTGTATTTAATCAAATATAGATAATTATAAATATGCTATGTTTCAGCAATTATTTTAATTTTATATCATATACTTATATAAAATATTAATACTATGTATATATTACTGTAATATTATCACAGTAAATTCATTTTTATTTTCACTATTAGTCTTATTTATATTTTACGTCAATTTTATCCATTGCTTACGTTCACGTATTTGTGTTCTGTAATATCGATTTCCTTTATCGGCAAACATGGGGATGAGTTGCAGCTCGTGCTGTTGTAATTGTGTTGAGCGAATGCCCTTTCTCTAATTAAACATTCCTACTTTTACGATATGAATGACGCTGTAATACTTGCTGTAAAGTAGGAAAAATAACGGTCCGATGAGTGCGTCTCTGAGATGCACACGTGGGAAGCGTTTGCGCAACCAAGGCTACGTTCCCAAACTATCGACTCGCTGGAGAAAGGCGGAATTCAAGAGGCTTTAATGGGGGACCGAACGAAGATTTTGACTATTTCCGTTCCCCTTAAGCTTAATTTTATTCTAAATTTAACGCGGTCTATGACCTTGACCATGCAGTTGCCTCAACTACCTAGTAAATAAAAGTGTTAATTCTTTTTCTAAATTATTTCTTTAGCTATACGTATATTCACGCGAAATTCTTAAAACTTATTGAGTAATAACGCAATTGTCACATGGATAATTACATAAGCAAATTTATTTATTTGAAACGTTTGTGATGCAAATTTTTCGGGCCATTGCTGGCTATGCAGAAATCCACGCTACCTGTAAGTACTCATATTATAGTATTTTGTTTAAATACTATAAATTAGTCGATTAAAATTTTTGTTTAAAAAAATCAAAAGCAGCTTCACGCCGTATCCTGCACGCAATAATAAAACGATCAGTTTCACGCTATATCCCGCAAAACGATAAATTTTATTTCTTAATTAAAAATTTATTATAATTTGATATAAATTTCAAACTTAATGATTAATCTATCTTAACCTGTTATTCAAAAGAAATAATCTTTTTTAAAACTTTTAATGTTACAATAAATCCATACCTATATTATAAATATAGCTGAAAGTAACTCTGTCTGTGTTTCGGTCTTTTACGCAATCAGGGCCAAACCGCTAATTTAATTGTGACAAAATACTCATATAGAGATACTTGAGGGTCTCGGGATGAACATAGGATTTTCGATATATACCAATATATTAAAATATTTATTAATTTGACATACAATTTATTCCGCCATGTTAATAACAACCGTCGTTGCTAAGCAACGATTTGCAAAGTTTGTCGTTAGAAAACCTCACCCAAAATAAGCTTCCTTCGTTAAGCAAGAGATGCGTTCATCTCTCTATTGAAAACTGTAAATAATTTCATAAACATATTTAATAAATATTCTTATAGTTCAAGCAGGCTTAGCCACGTTTGGGTCCATTAGTAAATATATAAAATACCTATTCACATACTTTAGATTTTACATATATTCTTTTCTTAAGTATTTATTTCAGCCTACGCAGCTTAGGCAGTGTAATTCAGACGAGTAACCGTTTAGTCACCTTCACTCTGTGATTGTTGCATATTCAAACGAAGCATAGCTTCTACAGTTCTTTATGGAAAAAAATGTAAAGACTAGAGCTTTTTTAAAGGGCACTTATTAAATTACTACATTCGTTTCAATATTTCGTCATTTTACTTCTCAAAAAGTTATTTATTCGGCAGATAAGAATGGTTAATTTATATCTGTAATAATTTAATTTTTAGCAAAAAGAAAAACCGACTTCTAACAACGAACTAAAAAGTGAAAAATAATTTTACAAAGATGTTATGATTTTGAAGTCGGTGCCAAGTAAAAACGAACAGCGTTAGTAATTAGATATTGTAGTAAGGTCGTTGTAGCATTAGTTTGACACCGACTTCAAAATTATAAAATCTTTGTAAAATTATTTTTCACTTTTTATTTAGTCGGTTTTTCTTTTTGTTAAGAATTCATTTATTATACGATTTTAAGTGATGGGTAAATCTTAAGATGATGCTTCTTAANAATTTTTAGCAAAAAGAAAAACCGACTTCTAACAACGAACTAAAAAGTGAAAAATAATTTTACAAAGATGTTATGATTTTGAAGTCGGTGCCAAGTAAAAACGAACAGCGTTAGTAATTAGATATTGTAGTAAGGTCGTTGTAGCATTAGTTTGACACCGACTTCAAAATTATAAAATCTTTGTAAAATTATTTTTCACTTTTGATTTCGTTGGTAGAAGTCGGTTTTTCATTTTGTTAAGAATTAATTTATTATACGATTTTAAGTGATGGGTAAATCTTAAGATGATGCTTCTTAAACGAGTGGTGATGGTGGTGGTAGTGATTGTCAACGAGTGGTTGTGCTTGTCCTATGTAAAACTTCATTTAATTAGGTATTATTTTTGTGCAAACTAACATTTTGATATATTGACAAGAACATACATAAAAAATATTCGGGCGAATTGGGAAACTCCCTTTTTTAAAGTTGGTTGAAAATGAGAACATCCTCTTTTTGAGGTTGGTTGAAAACAAATGCAATGATCAGGAATCTCACTTCTGACATCAATTTAAAAAGTTTTTGCTTGTAACTATTACAGTATAATAATTTTTTTACCAAAAATAAAACAAACTTTCTCAATTTTGACCGGATCCCATAATCGGAACCTAACCAAACTTTCACCAAATTATCCTTGAAGTGTATCCTTTCAAATAAAAAAAGTATCATCAAAATCGGTTGGCGCGACATTGAGTTATTCCTCTATTTGTTGTGCACATACCTAATGGAAATTTAAGACTTATGTGATTTTCTCATAGATACCATTGTCAGACATGGACCAAAAAAAAATGGGACCACTCGGGAACCTTTACCTTTGAAATTAAAAAAAAATATCCAAATCGGTTCACCCAGTCAAAAGTTATGAGATAACAAATATAAAAAAAATTAAAAAAATATACAGTCGAATTGATAACCTCCTTCTCTTACAGAAGTCGGTTAAAAATATATAACTGCGTAAATAGGTGTGAATTTAAATATATCTATGTGGATATATATATATAAAAAATAACTTTAAAAGATATTATCAGTTAACTTCTACAATATGCTCTCGACTTATTACAGTTAGTCCGTATAATAGTGGTCAAATAACAAAAATTCACACAATGTGATATTTGGTAGTCCATTACAAATAAAATATCGAAAGTCTCCGTCAATTCTGTGTGCTATAGTGTCAATTTTTTTAGTTGTATACAAAAGCGACAAGACAAAATTGTAGATTATAAAATCCGAAAATTATCTAATTATGTTTTATCTCAAAAATCCTTTGATTGTAAAAAAAACAAATTTAACACATCATTGAATGAACGGATTTTTTATATTTTATTTGTAAAGGTGTACCCAAGATCATTACAAAAATTCACCTGTATGCAAATTTTTGTTAGTTTAATTATTTATTTTGACAAAGTGTGTGGCAACACTTTGGACAATATATCACAAATAGATTTCTACAGGGGGTGATAAAACGACATAATGTGATATGAAGGTCATGATTATCATACAATGGTCGTTCGTAAACGATGACAAAATCATTATATAAGCAAACTTAACAGCACTCGTTACTTCATATGACTATTATTCCGATATGCCAAAATTTGTAAACATAAATATATTATTAATGAAAATTGTATGTTCATTTGCTATTGACACTGACGTTAAATCAGCCAAATACTGAGAAAAGCAATAATTATAATGATATATTTGTTTTTCTAGAGGTATCTCTATAATGTAGAGTAATACTTGCATGAAAAAAATTGAAACACTCGCTCTCTCTCTCTCTCTCTCTACTCTATGAAATACCAGTTACTTAATTTCATTGAGATCACAATCAACCACATGTATATTTCTTCACTAACCTAAAAAGAATAATGATATATTCTAAAATTAATTTCCTTTAATATAATAATAAGATGACTATAAATATCTATAATATGTCAACCTAGACAAGTAAATAAAAGCATAAAATATGTTTTTTTCGAGGCATTGGTTAGAGGTAGTGGCTATGAATTAGTTCCAGAGCGAAGAAATAAAAATATTAATTGATATTATGTGATTACCTCGCGTAGGAATCGACTCCAGAACCGTCGTGTTACAGTCACACGCTTATGTTCCTGCGCCTCAACGTTTAATATTGTGTTATTTTGATGAAATTAACATAAATCTATAGATCTTAATAAACTTATATTTTTATATTTTATAAAATTTCTATAAATTATACGATGCAAACATTTATAAAGACGGACATTTATCCCAAAATCTAAATTATAAAAATCACTGACACGCGTGTCGCAAAGGGGCCGTTGACCTTACATGGAACCACCCTAATTTCACATTCGCCGTCTCTTTTCCTCATATGCAAAAGTATATATCTGCGCTGCTCGCGCGGATCATTCTCACGTGCGCGCGCGCAGCACTACGCGTCCGAGGCGCCTATCAAAAACCTCTGTCCCTCTCTATGACACACTAGACAGACAAATAGATAAAACTATTGCATAAACAGGTATTAGGTAAATTTATTATTTTGAATTTTATACAAATATTCCTTACAACCTTCTAACATTTCAAAATTTAGAAACGTCACTTCTCATTATTTTTTACAGGAAAATTATATAATTTAAGTTAACAATTATTTATTTATAATTAACTTGTTTTGTAGTTACTTGATATAATGCACTAGATTTATGTAATTGTTTAGTTCTCATAGATCGATCCCTATTCTATTCAAAGGCCTCTCACTTGGCGTGGAAAAGTAGGAGAAAAGGAACACACTTTTTTCTACCTTGTGCCGAGATCATTCGCTTTATCGCCGGAGGCTCTGAGAACGCAACATTACCGCTACTTGACGATGAATTATTCTGCTAGTTTCCTGTTTATTACGTTTTAATATAAATATTGAAACTTTTATGTATTCTAAGGAACTATCCTTATAATTATAACAAGATTTATTCATTTATTTACTTAGGTTTGGCTAATGCAGTGCATGATGTAACTTAATATATTATTTTATTTTATTATAATTAAAAAAGGTTTTATATGAAATATATATANCCCTGTATATATATGTATATATTTAAATTCAATTATATTGACAACGAATAAGTATTATAATTACCAGTTATATACACATAGCTATAGCATCACAGGAGTGGCTTCTAGAATGAATTAGAATTCAAAATCTTAAATAACGTGATGCAAAGAAATCGATTTGGGACAATCGAGATGCTACGAAATAGCGTAGGCGTTATATTTACCAAATGAATATTTAGACAAATCAAAGTACTATCTCAGACTGACTTTTGTAGCCAATGTCACTGAAGGTTTAATTTTATAATAGTCTTATAAAGTTGCAACTTGTGGCCTCTTCAAATAAAGCATAGAATCGCTTTGTGTACTAATATACTTAGATATATTAACATGAGGTAGGTAGGCGTCGCCTTCCAAGGTCTCACGCCGCGATGGTGGTTGCGCAGATTATCTATTGAAGTATACTTAATATATATATCAACACTATATATATGTTGTGTGATTTATTCTGTGCTTCATGTAAAAATGATTGAAACCTTTGATCGATTTGCCAAATGGTAAAATTTACTATAAAACGGTACTAAAAGTAGAGCGTTTAATCGAAGTTTTGTACTTTATTTGTGTTCCCTCTGTTATAGATTTTAGTTTTATAAGAAATATTTGGAAATTTTAAATATATATTAAAATGTAAGCCTTTATAAATGAGGGGATTTTTTATTACTAGGTAAACTCAATACATATCGCAACATTACCAAAATATATTAACCAAAATCCTATTTTTAATTATTCAAAGTTTTAAAAGGAAGTATGTGTTCTACTTCTACTTGAAATTTCCAATTTCAACAGAAAAAACTAATTGAAACGTCGATTTTTTTTTCGTAGTCAAAAATCCTTCGTGTAGGCCTCAAATTAAAACCCCAAAGGAAATCCCAGTGTAAAATCTTATAAATTTTAATACTTATATCGGACCATCATGACAAGAAATGATATTTTGCCGTCATTTTATTTGCTAGTCTGTTGAATTCATGATGATTAAAAGTCAACCTACGAAGTGGGAGCAGTCCTCGCAGTTGACCTTGCCGCGTGGGAGCCGAACAGCTAGAAATCGGCCTCGTGTAAACGCAATCACCACCACGAACGAACCCGCGCTTCCAAAATCTTTTAATATATATACTAATTTTATAAAGGCACAAAAGTTGTTATAATCATATAAGTAAAATTTTGAATAGTTAATAGGTAACTTCAAAATTGTGGAAATTAATTATTTATAAACAGGAGTTATTCGATAATTCTTTTCGACCTTGTACTTGACTCTACCTGACACTTTAGCTGTGATTTATTTTTGCTATAGAAGTCTAAGCATGCCGTACAAAAACGTAAAGAAAATATTCTTAAAAAAATATAATCTGGACAAATTGTGTTTGTATAATTATTAGTACTTATTATTATTACTAATTACACTTAAAATCATAAAATTCTAAATAAAGCTTATAGGTGAGTTTTTAATCGTGAAAATTGTAAGTATCTATATAGTACCTATTATATTTTCTTTATTGTCAATATATATATGAGATTAATATTTGCATTTCTTCGCTCTGTCGAGGCAAAGCGCGGCGTTTATTTCCGCCAACACGTAATGATTTCAGACTTCAGCGGAAAATAGGTGCGTTAGCTAGATTCCTTTTGCTATCCAGAAGCTGAATTTTGATTATCAACAACGATTTTCATATATTTCATTCATTTACGAACAAGACTATTTTATTATTTGTCGTAAGTTTCGGTTCCGGTGTAGGGTTAATCGATTTATCGTCAAAAGTAGATTTATCGTGAGACTGAATTTGTGCTCAGCGCAGTAACGGAATGTCTTTAACGGGGTACGGCATCGGCCGCTATCAGATAGATACAGATAATATATATTTTTACGATTAGATGTCTCAGAAATGTCATATATTAATCCATATAGGCATGTTTCTTATAGATATTAGATTTTAGCAGAATTGCCTTGTGAATCGTCCACATTATAATCAATATAATCAAAATATTTTGTTACGTAAAACATATGAATTATAATAACATTGACAAATTAGTAATAATGGTAAATGATTGCACAAATTACAACAACTTTTTAATTATAGATAATGTATTTCATAATATCCAAAACGCCAAGTTGACAGATGGGCAAATTCAAATATAATTGTATTAACAAAAATATTTATTTCCTTTGTTGCAAACAGCCGAGAGCGCGTGTGTATACATATATTAATTTATAAAATTTACATTCTAGGGCTCTCGACCTACATGCGAAGTAACGTAGCAAAATATATAATTTTCTTTCAGGTCACTTATTTTTCGGAAAACATTTTTTTTATATAAATAAAAAATGAAATCTAATATATATAATTTGTGTTGCATTTTTTTACTTTAGAGTTGAGCAAAGCATATGTAGTATATGATAAGGTCTGGCTCTCACCCGCGCCCTTCTCAGAACTGGGAGTTGGTAAGTTGGTAGCGACAGGACGAGGCACTCCCTAGTGACACGCTTACAAGTATCGTTATACGTATGGCGTATGGCATTTGTGCACCTTATACGACCGCTAGATTAATTGATAGTAATTCTAAAATTATTTTATTATTCCGTATTGCTAGTCGAATGGACCATTGTAAAGATCTTTAAGTGAGTCAAGCTCAAATTTATGAATAATTTGACAGGAAACGTAAAATATTATTCTATTAAACATAAAGACGTAAAGGACGATCAACACCAGCATCGCCTCGGGTCTCTATCAGAGTCTGCTGTTGCTATCTAACAGTACAGCGAAAATTGAGCGTCCGAATAGAGTCAATGAACCGAGACCTCACCGTTAGTCGCACCGATTCAAATCTAGCAGGACGGGCCCTTCTACCTCCCACTATAGCACCAAAATTTTATTTTTACGAAATTATATATTTAATGGCCACAGAATAAATTTATTTAAAACAATTTTATTTATGTAACTCTAGCTTAAATTAAAACTTCAGACATTCGTCATTCAACGTTTATTTAAATTTTTACCATTCTTTTAAATTCTATTTTTAATATCGTTTTATAGACTGATATTACAATTAATAATTTACCTAACAAAAAACAAAATAAAATATATAAGAAAACAATAATGATAAATGCTAATTGGATTCGAGATTAAATTGGCCAGTCTACAGGTGTAAGATACAACGCCGATAGCGCAATGATGACATATTAGTTGATAAAATCGTCTCCCTCGCAATGAGAGAGCACACGTCTCTTAGAAAGCTAAAGGATTTCTTTTTGTTTGCAGCTTTTACCACTTGTAGTTTAACAGTTACGCCGCTCTCTGCCCGCTCCGTTACGGACATTCTGCTTATTCATTGGTCTCTACGCCCAAACATTGTATATTTCACACCGTGTTTACTATTACCGTTTTTATTGATTACTCATTTTATAAAATTAAGACTAGATTATAAAAGTTTCGAGCCACAAATTAGGTTGGTATTTCACGTGAGAAATTAACTTTTCTTGATGATGTATTGGTGGTGCTTTAGAGCATCGTTTCTCGTGAATATAACTAATGATAAACGTAACGTTTACTACTTTTCAGGGTACACTTATTAGGTACTTTGTAATATTGGCATTGGCATAGTTCATGCACTCTGTGACAGTCGTATAATCAATAACATACTTGAACAGTTATTATTTGAATTATGCTTTAATATTTTAATTAAATGAAACTTTATATTTGCAAAAAAATACAAATGTCTATGTAAATTTTAAATAAATGTAAATGTGAAACGCGTCAGGTATGGATTCGATTACCACTTGCCAGAATAAGTTATTTTCCTTTAGTGTGTTGACTGAATATCTCGAAAACTAGGCAGTGTATGGAGAACAGAGTGTCTAAACACTAGTTTCCCTCTGCCTACCTTGATGTTTTATTTACAAACTAACACAAAAGGTTACACAAAAGTTCGACAAGACAATATATTATGTTGCACAATTCTAAATCTTAGTGTTTTCCTTATGAGTATATATATATATATATAGGTTCTGGTCTGATTAATACTTAATACTTAATATTTAATTTAATTTTATTAATTTACGTAATAATTAATACTTAATTTACGTAAATTACTTAAAGAGTACAGTAAATATGGGGTGAATATAATAGCAAATCTTATTTAGGTCATGTAATAGGAATGAATACGAACATAATAATATTAATGACTTCAAAGAAATTGATTAACAAAAATCCACGCGTAATAATTTCGACTATTTTTAAAATACAAATTTCGAACGTATCCTGATGAAATCAGGATCTGTCGTTAGTGAACGATATTAGTATAATATAAGCAAATTACATGTAATTAACATGAATACTCCAGTATCCATTATTATTCAATTATTATGCAATGAAATTAACACAAATTAAGTTTAGCATTTGAGTAAGAGGTGTATAACAATGTAGGCATTAAGTAATATTAACTATTATAGCATAGTTAATTAAGATTGTTTGATGGAAATCCAATGGCAAGGAAATTAATAGGTACTTATTATATTTCTCTTATATCTAAACATAATGAAGCTGCTTATATTTTTTATATGAAATATCGACAATAACAACATATTAATGATATTGAATAACACAATTAATTGAATATATACTCTTTTAAAAGTAGGCAAATGCCATATACAGGATTTCAGGGCATGTTTGTATTACGGGGAAAGTGTAAGGCTTTATGCATCAGCCTCAAAATGTAGGTCACCTCGGGTAAGGACTTCAGCTCAGTGACACGATAACCTAGGTCAGGTCGCTACTGAATTACTCTCTGGAAATCGATATAACAGCTTTTATTTTTACAAACTTTCGTTGTTACAAAAATAACATAATTGGGCCCGTATTCAGAGCACAGATTGCAAAAAGCAGAAAATCAATTTTATACTTTTTTTTGTATTTCGTTCTAGCGACAGTTGATGGGTTGTTACACATACAATGTAAGTTTAATTAAAATCAGCTTTAGCTCTCGATTTTCCGCCTGCTCTACGTGAATTATAACGAAATTAATTTTACCTGCAACTACTCGCTCGCTGTAACTATTATCGATTGAATAAGGCGCATCTATAAGAAGCTTACATTATATTTAGGTATCTTAATTAATAATATAAATCTGTTATTATCTGTTGTAATAATGTTTATTGTAATTTATTTTTGACAAGTTGATTTGATATTACATGTCATTGTTGGCAATATATGACAATATTTGGTATTTAAACCGTTTGAGTATTTGTTTATTAAATGTGTTACTAATATTCCTTTAAGTTTAAATTTTATTTAAGTACTTTCAATTGAATCTTGGATAAGATATGTTTGTAATGCTTGCGATCATAATAATTGTAGTGCATGGCCCCCCACCCTGAAGCTGTCGGTTCCCATCATCCAGGACGTTATTGCTTTGCTGCACGTTTTCCTCGATTCACTTTTGTAACTTTCTAACCCTGTGGAGTGGCGCGGCAGGGAGGGGAGCGGGTGCCAGAGAGAGGGTACCGACCTCATTGCCCATTGCCACTCCTCCCGCCGAGGCGGCAGGCCATTTTTATTAAAAACACTTCCGTCACAATCGCGCGCGGATTTTTCGTTCCATATCCTTTTATCCTTGAAAAACTGTTATTAACTAAATAAGTTACGCAACAAAGTGAACTATTTAATTTAAATTAATCTGTTATGGGTATTAAACTTTTTAAGTGTTTATAAAGTGTGAATTATATATTTAAAATTTAAAAAAATAAGTGCGCCCCGCGGTCTATTTTCCGTACGGTATCGCGTGCGTTCAATTGCGAAAAGTGGTGGAGCGTCGGCCGTCTCCGGCGGCGCTCGGCGGCGTCCAGCGCACCCCGCGCGCGACAGGGACGGAGCACCGCGGGCTGCTGACATGGCGACAACACCAATGGATTCATGTTTTTCACGTGGAAAACTCATCCCTTGAAATATACTTGGGAAGGTATGTCGCTGATGACGATCATGTGTGTGTTTATGTGCTTCGCTAAATTGATTTTCAACTTGGCAAGCACACTTAAACGCTCGCTATGAATCACATGATAAGGCTTTATTTTTAATCTTTATTCCGTATAGGTATTTATTTTTAGTCGCGTTCCGATTGGCTTGGAAGTTGAAAATAGTTTATAAGCTATAATTAAAATGCATAATAAAAATAATTAAGCAGACTCTATACATGAAGCGTGATCTATAACAAAAAATAGTTGTAATCATGGCAAACGATAAGATTTAGTGTAATCGCGTACCGGCCTCGCCCCTATCCCCCTGCGCGGTATTTTAAAATCAAAGCCAAATATAAATCGACCACCCCATTAAGAACATTCCGTGAGTCATATTGGATAATTTCCCAGCAACGCGAGCCCGATCCCGGCTGCAGGAGAGGAAATCAATAAATTTCAATAAATCAATATTTTACCGTGCACCCTGCGCTGAATATATCCGCTGCCGCCATTTCGATGATGACGACGTATTTTTTGTGTGAGATATTCGAGTAGCGGAGCGAGTCGTTCGCGCGCGGGGTTGCGGGCTGCGGCCGTCAGTCGTCGGGTGAGCGGGGTGCGACGTAAACGCGGACTCGGACTATGGCGGAAGGGCTGATCCTCACTCCCATAAAAGGGTCGAGTTGATCTTGGTGCAGATACGCGTGGTATGTTAAATTACGTTAGTGCAGTGATATAATTATTCGCGAAACCGCCTTATCTCGCATTATCGCCCGAATTTGTGTGGATATAGTTAGTAGGTAATAATGCCATTGTGATGACGTAATGTAACGCGCTCGACTGGGTGCGTAGTAATACCGCGATAACGTTTGTGGTCAGCACCTGTGGATGTGGAGATTTTTTTTATGATTTTTCAAGGTTTTAAGTTATTTAAGTTCGGTTCCAATCGGATTCCAATTGGATTTTTGGAGGTGTTATGTTAACGTGTATTAATGTCAATGTATGTATTTTAATATGGCAAAGCTTACGGTGGAATATATTGCTCAAATTAATATGAGCTTGTAGGTACTGTGTATACATACCTATTAGTACACGTAGAATGTTTTCCTACTGCAGTGCGCTCGGCGATGCACGGACTCGCCTCCCGCCGCTAGAGGCGCCCTCGATTTTTTTAACCTTGTATAAATCTACTGGATCATTCATAACAAACTTGAAAATAATGAATACCCTTGAACTCTACGTTATAAATTTGTTTAATTATTTTGTTTTAATCTAAAGAAATGCTGCTATAACATTTAATTTTTATAGGCTTAAACTATTTTTGATTTTATATTTAAATTAAATTTGTGAAAAGATCATCGTAACTTGATATGATATTTTCCAAGTATAAACACATCATTTAATAGTTTACAAAAAGTAAAAAGATTTTTTTAAATTATATCTTTCATTATGCAACTATTGTCTAACTTATTAATCGTCTTCTTTTTTCAAAAAGGAGCGATCCTTTAATTATACACATTTTTTTAATTATTATTTTTAATTTGCTATGGACGAACTTATGTACTTTTTTATTATTGAAAAAAATATTATTCGTGCTTAACACGGCAATTTTGTAAATTTAATATTATTTTTATGTAAAAGTTACTTCTTCTACTTCTTTCTTTTAATAAGATATTTAATTGCTTAACTTCATGTATTAAGTCAAATAAAATATTGTTTCTTAATTTCAGAGCTTCCTACGCCCGTCACACCGAAAGCACTAGCACTATGAAACACATTAAAGATGGCTTCTGAGTAAACGTTATTCATTGTTAAAGATTTGTTGTATTGTTCATGGGTTAAGAGAGAATACTTATGTATACACCATTGAAAAATTGTTGATAGCTTTTAAGCCAGAACTGGTTTTATTCACATCTTCCAAAGAAGATTAAACAGAGCAAAGATGGCTACGCAAAGATTTTGTTTGCGGTGGAATAACCACCAAACCAATATGTTGTCAGTGTTTGATCAGCTTCTACACGCAGAGACATTCACTGACGTAACACTGGCTGTAGAAGGCCAATTGCTTAAAGCACACAAAATGGTTTTGTCGGCTTGCAGTCCTTACTTTCAAGCCCTTTTTGTTAATCACCAGGAAAAACACCCTATCGTTATTTTGAAGGATGTTCCGTACTCTGATATGAAAAGCTTACTCGATTTCATGTACAGAGGCGAAGTGAGCGTCGACCAAGAGCGTCTGACCGCGTTCCTCAAAGTAGCAGAGAGTTTAAGAATAAAAGGACTCACAGAAGTCAATGAGGAGAAATGCGACATACCCGCCTTAACAAATTCGCTACTTCAACAACAAAATACAAACACATCCGCAAACACTCCGCCACCGCAGCTACATAGAATTCATCCATATATGCATCAAAAGAGGCCTGCATCCGGCATGCCAAGCGGAGGGGCGCCTCCTAATTTGCTAATGCCTTTATTGGGCAATGCTTTAATGCAGCCGAAGCGAAAACGAGGCCGACCCAGAAAGCTAAGTGGAAGCTCTAGTGATGCTCTGAATACGGCCGCCAGTCCCCCAGGTGAATTCATTCCGGAGTCTGCATCACATAATTCTTCAAATAGGGCAGGGGACCAATTACTTCGTGGATCGCCAGAAATGTTGGAAGTCAAAATGTCAATGGACAGTTTTAATGCGGAAGACGGGGCCACGTCCGGGGGTGAAGACGGCGGGGAGGCGTTGATGATCGACGAGGGTGATGACACACAGTCCAACGAGGCTCCAACATCAGGAAAAGATTCTGAATCAGCAGGTACGTTCTAATCCATTACCATAGTATAAGTTTCCGTCATTAGATTTTATAATTCTTTGTAGACCCTTAGATTAAGTTAAATCCTTTATGAATAATTTGAGTGAAATCATCGGTTTCATTAAAAAAAACAAGCGAAAAAATATTTATTTTACAATACACACCGTAAAAGAAATGATACAAGATAATTTCCGCTTATCTTTTGTAAATATTTTATAATCTTCCTTCCATTTACCTAACACCGTTTAAGATAGTTAAATATCACGATAATGTAAAAAGAGAAAAGCTACTGGGATATAAGCTTTGATGTTAGGATGTAACAAGTGAAAAGTGAAGTGTAATAAAACTATATTATATTTATTTAAACTTTATTCTGAAGGGGTAAGTGATAATCTCTCAAATTTTTATGACGTTACGTATTCGAGACAATAAACGCTTATTACTTTATACAAGATTACTATTGCTTGCTTTTCTGCTTTCGGGGAGAGCTATTAGAGGAATGGCCAGGGGCGATTTCGGTGTGGTAATGGTTTGAGCAGTATATTTTCACTCTTATAATATTTGAAAAGTCAATATATATTTTACATGAGATACGGGAAAACAAACAAGGCTTATTCCCAATAGCTTTCCTTCATTTAAGGCATAATTGGAAATATTTTAGTGTCTGCACTTTGAATAACAATGAATAACAATTCCTGTCCTACAATATTTCCAGTTATTTCCTTCATACATATCAAATATATCGTTAGTTTATTCAATCAGTAAGTAGTCGTGTTATGCAATTTCAGATATTGACAAAGTGCAAAAAGAGGAAAACCATCAAAATTTTCCGACAAACGGCCCAGTTTTATCGATTGAAAATGGATCTATTAAACAGGAGCCAAATTCGGAAATAACAGATGAATATAATGAACCAATCGAATATAAATACAACCCAGATAGAAGCCGTGAAAATTCTAACTCTCGAGAAGGCCCCATTAAAGATGCAGATGACAAAACAAGACTAGGTCGTAATCTAAAGCCAAAGAATAGTAAAAAAATACTTCCCCAAATATCTAAATTTAGAGCTCGAAGCCTGTTTAATCAGCTTTCTGGTTTATCCAATTTGAATCCCGCCCTTAACAGCTTTGATAAGTTCCCTCCTGAAACCGTTCTCATGCCGGCTCTTGCTACCCAATTATTTGCCGCGGAATTAGAGCAAAACAATTTAAATTTAACTAACAACGAAGTATCTGATTTAACACAAACTAACTGGGAACATCGCATATTTCCCTCGCCTATTCGAAAAAATAATATTGGAAACGTGGGTAACTATCACGAAGAGACTAATGAGTCTGTAAGGGATTATTGTATTAAAGAAGGAGAGAACGTCTTTAGGTGCAAAATATGCGCTAGAGTTTACACTCATATTAGCAATTTCTGTCGACACTATGTGACTTCTCACAAAAAAGATGTCAAAGTGTTTCCTTGCCCCATTTGCTATAAGGAGTTTACTAGGAAAGATAATATGATCGCCCATCTTAAGATCATACACAAGAATCAGCCGAATGCCAATGAGCAAACGGCCAAGCAAGAGTCTTAAATATATCGAAGAAATTGTTCTACAAAAGCAATTGTTTAAAGAGATCTGATTTTATGTTAAATTCAACATTAAGTAAATTTAGAATTTGAATTTTAAATAGTCGTTATTATGTAGATTGCAATTGAATAGGCGTTCGAGCTCTAAGTTTCACAGTATATCAATAAGTTTTGTTGATATTTTAGCGACACGTGTCGTTTGTTGTTATAATTATCTATTTATTTATGTTGTTCCATTTGTTTCTCAGAGTGCTGAACTTCGAAGAGATTTAATAAGAAAATTTCTATAATTTACTTGTTATTTTGCACTCACTTGTTACTTAATTTTATTACTTACAAAAATTTCAGGGTACAAAGTAACTACTCACGGTGATCGTTAATTCAAATGTAATCTATTCGATTACACGCAATTCTCATTGAACTGAATTAGTTAGTGTAGTTTAGGGGTTATTTTTATGAGTATACCAATGGCGGAGCCTTTTTGTAAATTAGAATGAATGATATTTAATTATATTCTAACTATTTAATATATCCTGAAGAGAGGCTATGATACGTTAGAGTCTACAAAAAGGCGATACTAATGCCATTGTCGGTAGTGGTGTGAGATGCATTTTCATTTAACTTGCCTTATTAGTGATCTTAGTTGTATAATTTACAATAACTTCTCCGAAGTAAAACTCAACACGGGCTATGATTTTATTTTGTAGATTTTGTTAAGGTTTAATTTAAAATAGTTTATCAATGTTGAAATGTTTGGTTGTAAACGTTATTCTATTCAAACGTAGACCATTATTAATATTGGCTAAGGAAATAGAATAGCTAAATCTCATTAAAAGGTGTAGTCTAGTTCCAGATTCAGCTGTAGTGACAGAGCATATAATATTTTCCATGTTCTTCTTTCGTTATCGAGATATATGTATATTTATACACTTTACATTATATCTATATCTATAGGTCAATTAAGTACCTTCAGTAAACAAGTATCTGTCAAAGACAATATTGTAACTTAATCTTAGGAGTCGTATATTGTATCTATTATATAATCCATATATAGGGGACGTTATATAAAGCACTCGCGATAATGTACTCTCCTACCAATTTCATGTTATAGCAGATTTATTTATGACGGATTCAGATTCGTCTTTACGAAATATATTATTATTTATTTTTTTGTAAATATTACTTAAAACGACAACGTGATTTGTTGTTAAAAGTGATTTTAGCAAGGTGCTTTGAGAAAAGTTTCAAATACTGGAACCATGAGATGATTTGTAAATTCTATTTTAGTAGAAATCAAAATGCCTTAAATATATATTAGGAATTCGTACTTATTAAATTATTTAGTTATATTTAGAGGCAAAAGTAGTCTTCCATATAATGATAGCTACACTTTCTCGATTCAGTTGTTGTTGGAAGAAATATATATATATATATATATATATATATATTAATGTTTAGACACATTTTGTCGAATACATTGTCTCTTAGCCAAGTTTACAATTATTATACACTTTTCGGACGTGGTTCAATCGCTATAGCGAATGTGACATGAAACTTTAAAAAGTATAGATGGTAGACGATTATGAACGATTCCATTACATAAAACATATAGTGTTACAGATCCTCCTACTCATGTCAAAGTTTATTATTTATTTAATTATCATTCATAAGCGTCCATCTGTGAAAAAGACAAGAAGAGAACAAGATTAAGATGTGGACATTATCTTTTACGTTGACTACCCAAAAATTAAAAGGTTTCCAATTTAATATGTAGTAGGTCCAGGGAACGCTTGCCTATTAGTGTGCCTTTACTTGTATATTAATAAGTTAAATCGACTACTAGGTGACTAAGAAATTTCAAAGAATATTATGTATAATTATTTATTTTCATTATTCAAAGTTTACAATCTACTTTAAGAAGCTTCCTTAGGATTATAGAAACCTCTAGGCCCAAGTAGTTAAATATGACATTTATAGTTAAATTTAGGGATATCATCTCATGTTTCCCACTTTACATGAAAATTGGAATAAATTATAATAATAAAAACAATCGTATTGTAAAATTCGAGGCGTATACAATGCCTATTTAATCAATGTTAAGACTGTTGAATTCATATAAACGAATTTATTGTACCTTTCATAATCTTTATATGAAAAATTTATCTTTGAACATAACATGGATAGGTACTTAAAAAAGAAATTTAGATATATATCAAGGTGAGGCTATTAACGAAAATTTTGTAAAACTTAAAAATAGTCAATTTAGCCAGTGCCTAAACTTAACGTGAAACTTCTTTCAACTTTCCTTAATTGAAACCACGTAAATCGTTCTCCTTTCAGAGTTCCTTCATTTAATTCTATACAAATTAATTATAAATTCTATTGTATTTGTTATAAACAATTATAAAATGTATATTTATGTTAACGAGAAATATCTTATTTCTATATTGATGGAACATTATTTAATTAAAGCTATATCATCAATTGGTGCTAAATTAAACTTAAGGTGACGTCACATGTGATGTGACATTAAAAATGAATTGTCCCTAAAGTGTATGTTGCTTGTTAATATTGTTATTTTGAATATCTATATGTTGCCCTTATTCTGTTTTCGTTAGAAAAACTTATAATGTTAAACGGGGTACCAGCTAATATGTGCAGCTAGTTCATTCTGAATGAATACACAATTATTTTACGTACAGATTCTATTTATAATAGTAAAATATTTAATATATATCAATATATATATGGACATTTACATACAAAACATACTATATACTGTTCCATTATTACTGTTCCACAGATACAAATTAGATTTTATTCATGCCGTTTCATTCTTACAGAGTATATATTAATGCTTATTATAATACAGAGTATATGCAGTTCTCAAAGATATAAGTAGAAAAATATTAATACATTTGCAGAGAATAAATTATATGATATTATGATTATAATATAACTACAATGATGGTTTATTTTATATTGTACTATTAATATAACTTAGAGAGGTGTCACAAAGTAAATTCAATTCATTTTAGTAAAGTTGTTATGTATTGAAAATTTTAATCAATAAAAGTAGGCTAATACTGTATTGCTGAGGAAAATAATAGATTTTAATTGTCAAAGATTTTAATATGAAACTCATTTTTTGTTCGTCAATCTACAAATCAACATACTTATACGAATTTAATGCTAAAAATGTGACAGGCCATTGACAAAATGAGGAAAATCGTAGTAATTTTCAGTTTCAACTAATATGACCTGCAGACAATTTTTATTACTATAAAATGTTTTCTTTCGTCGTCTTTTTAGCAAGCTTACAATTTAAAATGGGAAAATGTTTTATTTTAAAATTGTAGAATATCCTCAGTATTAGGTTAAGGTTACAAGCAGTTTACATTTCAAGCAAGAAGTGAAAATAATTAATATAGACCGTTTTACACCTCTCGTAAGTACGTTTTAAATAAAATTATATAATAACTATTTTATCTCAACATGACACAGTAAATTTGATGCAAAATATTAATAAAATATTGTATAGTTCTTAGCCAAATGTTGAATCCATATTTTTTGTTATTTGCACTTAGACAATAGCAAATGCAAAGTGTAATATTTAGAAAAATTAGATTCGAAAGTTACACATAGCATTATTTGTTATTGAAAGAAATACGATCGTATACAATAAGGTGTTAATTACTATTTTTAGAATCTTTAAAGAAAATAATAAAAGTTAAAGCTAAAATGAATCTTTTCTATTAATGTTATTGTTTGGTTTTGTTCCATTAATTTTTCATTTTATACCTTTTTTAATTTATTATGTTTGTTTTGTAAACTTTTAAAAAGTTAATTTTTGACATTTCGCAATGTTGCTTTTATTTTTGAATGATGTTTTCATTTAATGGAATCTTTACCGCTCAAAGCGCGTATTCTCAATTCGAATGTCAAAAATATGCTTTTATCTGTTATACTTGTTACGAGTACTTAGTCTCTTTACTTCTTTACCTATATTGTATATTTATAGCATAAATTATTAGATATCGAATATCTTGCCACAATCAATTCGTTTTATGACATGGAAATTTAACTACGACTTTACCTTTAAGCGTACCTTTCATGGTGATATCAGCAACGATGCTTAACTTATAAACTATTCAGACATTAATGAAAAGTAAACACTATGTTTAATAGTAGCAAAGTAACAACACGGGTAATTAGTAAAGATTAATTTAAGTTATTTATAATATTGTAGGCATAAATTGTGTTGTTTACAATGGAGTGAATTTTCTATTCTATATAGAAAACTAGTAGTCACGAAGAGAGGACTGAACAGGTAGGTATGTTGTCATATGATACTACAGGCGTAGACGGTGTGGTTAGAGTTAGTTATGTTAACATGCTTTCTATGTTGCTCAAATTGACGCTATGCGAAACAAAGTATTTTTGGTTCAGTACAAATTGTTGCTTTTGTATTTTTTATTTTTAAACAATAGATTTAGATGTCTTTTTTTTTTAAATATTATCCATTATGAGGCTATTTTATTTGGTTATGTTCAATCAAAGAGAGCAGCTATTTTCTAACAATAATTTTCAAATATGAATATGAAATCCTTGCCAGAATTTTACTAATATTTCGACTTAAAGACCCACCTTATGTGATCTTATGAGCTAAGTAAAAATGATACGTTATTTTTATAAATGATGTACCTACACTTGCCGAAATAGTTCCAAATGCAAACACTTGAGTCCTATTTTTAACATAGTAAAAACTATCTTTTTTTTGTTACTTTATTTTTTTAATTTATTACGTAGATTTAACGTTTATTATATATAGTTTTAGAAGTTTGACATTGTAGAATCCAACCTTTGATCCAAATGTTTAAAATTCTTTAACCACTGCCTAGTGTTAATCAAATGAAAACCTTTTTGCACAGCATATATTTTTTATTTTGTACCTAAATATTAGAAATTTTAGAGTCTACTTTTATTTTATGTTTAAAATTTTTATTTTTTTTCCTAGTTTGATATATATTTTGTTTAAGGAATCATAATTAAGACGAGTTTGTCATTGTATTCTGACAGTTGAACGAGCTTTATCAGTAAATCTTAATATAAATTGGTGCTACTTCTTCAGCAATATTAAATTTATGTAATATGACGAACTTGTCTATAACGTAGTTCCATCTATCATGGTTTTTGTTTTTATCGTGGTGTAATTAATTTCGTCATTCAATTTGAACAAATAAATATTAATATATTTTCGTCTTTTGTTTTTTTCCCTACCATATATCCATTTTTTTTATATTTTAATGGCTAGTTTTATTTTAAATTACTGCATTGACATTGTATTGATGCTATGAAAAATCCCATTTGCAGAAATAACATTATGGTAATAAAAATACCTAATTTCAGGTCGCGGTACGCCTGATTTCGAAAATAAAGACATTAAATATGTGCCTACATCACCTACAAACGATGGCCAAGGAAAGATCCGTATTAACCCCGCAACACAATCTGCGTCCACTTCCAACGAATATCAAAACGATTCTATTAATAATAATACGTTACCAACAGGAGGGAGCCAGATGCAAAGACCAGTTGTTAGAAGACGCATAAGGAGAAGAGCGAATTCAGCTTCCAACGATCCGGCTGAGCAGCTGACGGAGATGTCAGTGCGTGGGCTTAATCTGTTCAGATATGCGTCCGTTAACGAGGGTGTATATCAATGCACGGAGTGCGCGAAGGAAAATATACAAAAAACCTTCAAAAATAAATATTCATTCCAAAGGCACGCCTTCCTCTATCACGAAGGTCAGCAGAGAAAAGTCTTTCCGTGCCCAGTGTGTTGCAAAGAATTCTCCAGACCAGACAAAATGAAGAACCACATGAAAACAACGCACGATTGCTACGTCCCGAAGGATTGTGTGTATCCACCAAATGCTTTCTTCATGTTACCCGGCATGGAAGGACAACTACCACCTGGAATAAAGCTGGAGGCAGTCGGCTCAGCGTCGCCTCGCAACTCTACACCGACGCATTCGTCGCCAGATCCAGCACAGGCTTAAACGTGTCTAATATTATAACGATTCCAGAGTATCGCTATCATTTTAGACCATTGTTATAGTGCCTTTGAAAACGTCTGTATTTTATATTCTATTTAAAATATTTTCTATAGTTTTAGATAACCAGAGTTCAATAGGCATGGGAGTTTAATCTATTTTTGGAATTAAATTTTAACGTATACTTATATAGTAAATATTTCCAATGATACTGTTATGCATTTAATATCTAAAGTTTGTTCTATAGAGCTCATTACGTTTTACTTGTTAAAAGTATGGTTGTGCAAATATTAGACAATAAATATACACGATTTTATGAAGGCCAGTTACGCAACTACTACGGCGTATTAAATTTAAATGTTTAGAATTTCTAGCGTTAGTAGGTGCACTACAAGTCTGAATTGTGCCTTCCATTGTATTTGTACGCTTGAATAAAAAAAAACCATTTAATTTGATTAGAAAAATGTAGTGTTTTTCATCATATCGCAAGACACCGACCAAAGACTGTAATTTACATTTTATCTGTCTGCGCACTAAACATATTATTTGACAATATTTAAAGGATGTGGTAAAATGGTTGCAAATAAATACTTGTCTGGTTTAATAATAACAGAATCTAACTAAGACTACAAATGAGTAAGATTATATATTTTATAGTAGAGGATTATTGTAGGGTTTCTTAGGATACCCTCAAAATTTATATCGAAAAAAAATTTAATTTGAAAAATTACGATCAGTACGTGATAAAATATCAATTATTATTATTACTTATACATAGGTATATTTTAAAGACTTTATTATATAGAAATATTTTAATATTAACTGTTTGAATATTAGTGAGCCTATTGTTACTTTATATGGTTAATTCTTTATATCCTGAGGTAAAGTTATAGATTTAAAAAAATATACGCGATAATATACTTACGTAAAATCTATAAGTGCCATAGCGCATATGTTAATGTTGTATAAACGTTTCCATATCTTCATTATAGTGTTAGAACATAGGCTCTAGAAGTAGAGCTCAGAGACGACAATCAGCAGTTCTTCCATTGATAAGGAATTTGTTACAGACTTAGTGATTGCGAATGCTAAGATTAAATCATTTATTTTAAACTATAAATAATTACTTCTTGGTCAATTTATAATAAATTTATTAATAACAAAAAAACTAATATAAAACTGGTTTAATCCAGTTGTTCGTAATCACTTACGTCTGATTTTTAGATGTTATTAATAATCTCCACGGTTATAATATAAGATTAATATTAGGTTACGTTTAAAGAGTTTTAATAACACGAGCAATTTATATAAGCATTACATAATGTTAGATAATAGATTATACTATATTACTTAAAATATTACTATTGAGTTTTTTGTGTTTAAATTTAGCGCACAATTTTTTTATATTACCTAAGTTGATAGTTCAAGTTTATGTATATAATTAAGTTGAACTTGGATCATTATAGATTTATATTACCGGTAAGGTATTAACAATTATAACAGTGTGATTCTTAGATAGGTATACCAGCGCCAGTCGATCGCACAAATTTTGTTCGTAACTCGTTCTAAAATACGACGAGACCTCTCGATCCTCTTCTTCATTCCTGTTGATAGCTATCGGGTTTTTCACTGAGTTTATGTTGGTGGTGACCATGTTATTTATGTTTTTATTTTCTTTCCTTTTGTAGTATTTTGTTTTGTGATATTAGTGCTAACTAAGTTAGCAAGACGTTCATTGTTGTATCTTACTTTCATTTCTAACCACGTGCTGCAAGGCAGCTTATGTATAACTATAGATTATATAAACGAGAGATCGTTTTTTTATTAAGTATTATGGTCATAAAATACGTGAACCACTACTTTTATAAAAAATAATTGGCGATGGTTGACGTAATATTACTAATTTAAATAAGTGACTTTTTTTTAATTTGAAGAATTCTTATTACATAGTTATGTTGTAAAATGCTTACAGATGTATAGAGGTTTTATATTTTTTAAATTAACCACACTTGAAATTTTTGCTTAAACAACAAATGTTGTTTTTTTAATAATTAATTCACAATTATTTTATAGTTTTATTCGAGATTTCATCTAGAAACTGTTAGAGTGGACATTTTTTTATATTATTATTTAAAACGTTTTAAATTTTGTAATGAAGTGGTTATTGGGTTGACAATATTATTTGGTTATTTTAATTTTTTAATTACCCGTTATCATATACTTAAAATGAGTAAAGATACTTCACGTAGAAATGAGAAAAACTACCATAACGCTCTAAAATCTAAATATCTTCTCATCCTCATGTAACTTTCAAGGTAGTGCAATCTTTATATGCGTGTTAATTTTTTTCTATATTCTATTAAATTAATAGTTTACTGAGTACAGAATATTTATTATGCCGTTCGTCATCATAAAGACGGTGTTAGTATTACTTTTTATACTTTGTGAATATTTTAATTTAATGCAATGTTCTCTTTTATCTAATTAGGTTCAGATGGTCAGTGGTCTTTAAATGGGGAACGGAAACTGTCGATAGCATTTTAGATAATCAGAGACTATGATTGTTATTGGACTCTAACATTTACTATTCTTATAGTATTTTTACAATTTAAGAACTTAATATAGAAATAGTTTCTACATCTATATAAACGTTAACATTACTACCACAGTTTAACTGAATAATTAAATAAAATATTGTAATTATTATTTAGAATAAAATTATCGTTGCAAACAGCAAAGCTTTAACAAAAATCGATGTAAGCTACGGATTATGAGAGAGTAATTTCTATGTAACAAGAATTAAATAGAGTTTATTTAAGGAAAAGAATCTTACCAACGCATTGAATGTAATGCGTAAATAAATATGTACACTACAAATAATAATTCAAATAAAAGATTAAAGACTAAAACAGTCAATTTATTTAATCCTTAATTTTAAATTTGTATGTAGCAAAATATGTTTTTCATTAATATAAATGTTATGTTAATGTTGCCGTGTTGATTTCAAGTAAGTAAGTACTTATAAATAATATTTAAAATTTAAATAATCATAAAATTTATAAATTGCATTTTAAGGCATTTATAACTTCGATTAAGTTAAAAAACAGCATTAAAAGGTCTTCATAATATACTTGTGTTACAGAATTCCATTACACATATGAGGAAGACGGTGAAGGTATCATCGGTATGCCTATCATTACTCTAGAAGTCTTATCAGATTCGTCGAGAGGTGAATTTGGTCCAGAAAATATAGTGGAAGTCCAACAAAGCGCTTTAAGCTCTACAGAGGAAACCGGTGTACATTTTTTAACAGAAAAGACAACTGAGACCAGTGAAAACAAAGATCAGGATGATAACAAAGATATTCCGAAAGCTCGCAATGATTTCTTAGAATATTTAACAAGAAGTGACGGTAGCGTTATTTGCAAGCTTTGTGGTGAAATATTACAGAGTCGCACTCATTGGTACAGACATAAATATAAATTACATGTTATACAGCCTTTGAATCCAGCTCCGTTATTTCAATGCGAACAGTGTTTGGTGTATTTCAAGAGCAGAAAAGGTTTGTTTTTAGAATAGCAATTGGAAACTATTTAACTATAAAGATAATAAAAGTTAAATATTGAATAAGGCTTAGTTTGCACAAGAAATAGAATAAATTGCTGAAAATAAACTATTCTATACATTCACATCACATAAGTGATTTAAATTTTTTCAGGATATATTGGACACTTAGCAAGCAGACACAGCGAAGTCCTAAGCGACTCCAGTCCTGTACTTACAAATGTACAAGCTGAAGCACTATCAAAAAAAACGACCACCACACAAACTGACGTTAAAGAAGAAATGGACCCGGAACTGGCTATTCCAAAGTCAAGTGTGCCAAACTACCAAAATAATGGAAAACATATAAATAACGTTTCATCAAAACCTGCGGGTTCTCCGAAAATTTATAAGAGTAATAATAAAGGTAAAAATTGGATCATTATGCAAAAATATAGATATTAAAAGAAAACTGTTGGATTTTAAATTTTCTGTAGGTTTTATATTAACAATTAATATTTATATTTATATGTACTCACTTAATGAACGAGTTGGCAGTTGAAAATTTTAATCCTATGAATTTTAAAGCTCTACAGAGGAAACCGGTTTACATTTTTTAACAGAAATGACAACTGAGACCAGTGAAAACAGTGAAAATCATTGTATAAGTAATTGTATTATACTTTTTGATTTCAGTCGATTTAGCTACGAGTAATAAGCCAGATATGAATTGGGAGGAAAGGAGATCAAAAGAGGAGAAACTGGTTGCTGACATCATAGATAGAGTAAGGAAGGAATGCGAAGCTCAAGGCTCAGGCTTAGCCACTCGCAGGGGCTATACACGTAGAACCACCGTTATGAATACATAGCACTAATACAGTGTATTAAAACTAAATTAAAGTTCCTCTTTTAGAGATTAGGCCTAACGTAAAGGTCTTGGGAGTGCTCATATTGTATGCCAATATTTGTGTCAAACATTTCTCTGTGCCAAAATGAATATATTTGAAAATAGTATTTATTTTATATTAATGCGTTATTGAAGCTAAAATGGAAAGTTCTAGTTAGTCTTTAACGCAAAATCTTTTTGATTTTATCTGTACATATAATAAATTATATATCAAAACAATTTTAACATTATGTAAATGTGATGAATATTATAATTTGAAATAATTTTTTTTCGAGATATAACATAGTTAAAATAAAATTATATACAGGTTGCGTATTCTTACGTAATCAAAAACATTTTTGTTCATCCGAAAAAGTACTTAAAAGAATGTTGGTTCCTATTCTGTCAGCCAAAGTCCTTTATAATGTTTTGAGGAACTTATTGTTGGAAAATTTTATCAATTAGGATATTTAAACCTTAAGTAAATATATTTTTATATTTTATTTATTCTTTATACATAATACAACACAAACGCATCTATCTATATAAAATAAAAGGTTAAAGATCGCGAGAGTTGAGACTGGAAAAGTTTAAAAATTTACTAAGTTATGAGTCTAACGCTAATATGTCCTTAAAACTATACAATATTCTTAAAGTATCTATCTAGAGTATTCTTAACTTCTGTCTCTCGCAAATAAACCGAAGTCGCTACATCTTAGTTGTCTCTTGACATCTTTGTGTCATCACACACTATTGGAAATAATATAAAATTAGAAAAGTTCGTATGGAGGGTAGAGGTAAGAGCAGCAGATCATGAGGATTTAGCCGAAAAGGTAAATAATAATTTGTAGCTCAAAATTCAACGGAAATGGCGCTAATATAATAAAATGTTACCCTACATAAAATGAGCAATTATATAAAACGTGAACGTTTTTCAACTCGAGTTTTTTTATCATTCTTTTTTCGAAAATGATCCAAGAGTCCAACTATATGTGAAGCATCTTTAATTTTTTTTCCTGTGGTATCACACAGCGCTACTCTTAATTTACCTGTTTTCATGGACACTTTTTTTATACACTAAGACGGTCCACCTTACCTCTATACTCCTTGGCCATTCGTAAGACCTATACATAAATTCCTAATATATCATAATAGTAGAGTAGGTACACCATACTTTACTATATTTTCATCAATGATGCATCCTCGCGAATGAAATATGTTATCCATATGCCATGTTTCTGATATATCTATAAAATATAGTATTATTATGACATATAAACTAAAAATAATATCATTTGTGAAACATGTTAAAATTAGTATTGTAAGATTGAGCGACTGCGATAATTGACTTCTACTACTATATCTCATAAGTCTTCGTAGAAAAATAGAATTATGCCTATGTTTTCTTAAATCTCAAGTTCAACTTTCTTCTTCGTCTTAACATATGAAAAATAATAAAACTTAAAGTTTCATAAATTATAAATGTATATACAAGCTGTTCGTCCAATACAACTTCGGTAAAACTTTACGAATAATTATGTATATATTATAATTTTAATATTATATATACATAGGTACATGAGCGTAAATATAAAAATATAAATTTATCAAAAAATGGGCCAATCTCCATGTTTAATTTTTAAATTTTTGGGGCAATATTAGTTATATTAATAATTTAGATAGATTTACAATTTTTGAATTTGAAGCTCAAAGTAAAATTTTGTTCATATATTTGTTACTTATATGTGCAATAAATTGTAACTAACTTTCATGCCCAATGTATGTAATTTAAGTGTATTGTTAATACACATAGAGTGTATTGTAATTATTATACATAGAGTCAAAAATAAAAAGATATTATATACGAAAACTGTGATGAATGTGGCTCAGATAATAAAATAGTAAGAAAATTAAAATAATCCGTCTCATTTATTTCTATTTAGTACATTTTATCTATATTATCAGTTAGTCCAATATAATACGAAAGGGACTCCTCACCACTCATTTCATAATCGCCAAGACATTTTTATTAATTTGAAATATAAAAAAGTTAAATTTACTAAATACATTGTTTTTAGCTTTACAATAACACAAAGTGCTCGATATTCTACAGTACGGTAGTAGTAAGTATATTAATTAAACTATTAAATTAAACAAAATTTCCTAAATTATGTCAATTTAAATATTTCTAATTTGGTTTCTTTTTTAATAGCTAGGATAGTAACTGTGAAATTAAAAACATTGAAAATTTATTATAATAAAAGATAACAGCTTATCAATTATAATATAGTTTTTTAATATACATTTTGATTCTGTTATCGTTTTTACAGTACTAGCTTTTTAATTTATAATTTTTAAATCCTAACTTAGATACCTAGATGGTTATTACTCTGTAAAATGTCAAGAGTTGACAGTTGTTGACTTTGAAACTGAGGTTATCGTTAGAATAATAGCGAATGTCATAATATTGTAAGGTAAATTTTATTTAAAATTTATTAAAGTATACAATATTAGAAATTGGGCACATATAAAACACAATTTGACTTTAAATTAAAAATAGTTCCAACAACCAATTAGGTCGTAAGAATATGCCACAAATTTTTCAAGTGCTAGGATGTTACAAATGTACTGTTTTTCAGGTAAATTATTAATTTAAATTTTATATGTTAAATCTTAATATAAATGATGATCTGAAAAATAGCTACGTTGCTACAGTCTCAATTGTCATTTAAACGTACTGTTGCCTTTATTTAATATAAATTAGATTATCACTTTAAATAACATTTAAATAATAATTAGGTACACCAAACAAGGAAAGACAACAAATGGGTATGTAAACTCTGTGGTGAAAAACAATCTGTTAAGAGACATTATGGTATAGGCACAGCAAAAGATTGCAGGCTTCATGTTCAGAAATTAAATAATATTAGAGGTGAAAAGGAGCAAACTATAAAAATTTGTACATCAGATAGCAGTGATTATGATGAGACTATTGCAGATAATACTGAAAATACAAATGCAATGAGTAGTATGGATAAACAAAGTAAATGGAGTGCATATGTTGATGAACCAGAAAATAAAGATGCCCATGAACCACAATTTCTCAATAATTTGGAAGTAGTATTAGAAGTCCCTCGAAAAAGAAAACCGTCAAGCTCATATAGTAAACAATTTAAGAATGCTAAAAAAATCATGGCTAGTGAAAAGTGTAATAATTTTAATAGTGATAATTTCGAAGTCATAGAAGATAAAATTAGTTGCACTGTAAAATTAAACAAAAATTTTCTGCACAAACATATGTCAACAGGTACTGTAGATACTAAAACATTAAATACAATAGAGTATCTTAATTCTCAAGAAAGACCACCATGTTCACTAAATGGCTCTAAATGGCATCAATATTTAGAAGAGGATACCAATAAAATGCCTGGTGAATTTAATAAAAATCGTTCAGCAAAAGACTCTTTTTTTTCTTTAAGTGATGATAATGACATTGATAAAATATTAGATCTGTGATAGCCATTTGATATATCAAAGGGAAGAGTATTTTACTATAAACAGAATGGTTGTAAGTTGGCAACATTTGGAAATGATCATATTTAAATTATTTTCAGTTTCCCTCTTCACACACAATGTCTTAGAAATTCTTAAAAATAAGACCCAAAAAAAGATTAACAAAGGATATGTATGAAAATATAAAACAAAAATATAAGACATTTTTTTATATTTTTATTAATAAAATGCACAGGATTTGTCATAAAACAATAGCATTATTATTTATGAAATTAACAAAATATTAGGCATTCTATTAACAGGTCTATGAAAACATCCTTATTTGTCACATGGCAACAACTTAATATCACTTTTTAACTCTAATACAGAAAAAACATTCTACAAACATACAAGCTGACCATCAGTATCAGTAGTTAACTAAATAAATATTAAGCATAATGTGTTACAATGTATGCCATAGGAATGCACCCATACTGCAAATTTCTACCACAGTCCCCACTACACTTGAGTGCCATGGTTCTACAATTTGTTGACTGCTAACTATCAGATTTTATTATTACTTACTTTTATTTAATTCCTACTATCATTCTTACTAATATGTATAACTAAATATATTTTTTTTAAATTGTTTTTACAGTAGCACACTTTTGCGTGTAGGCAGAGGGAACCAGGTTCTGCCTCTGTCTACAGGAATGCAGTGTAAACCTAAAAAAAAATGTATGCGACTGTACATGCTTGAATTTGAATCGTGCCTCTCAGACATTATAACATGCTGCGCTTAATATAGTGTATTAGATTCAGTGTAATATATATAAAATATACAAATTATGAAATTACACACAGTTTAATAATATGAAAAACGAATATTCAAAAAAGTTTGACTTGAAATGCTGCATGATGAACTTAAAGCAAATTTAAAAAAAGTCCTGAATGAAAAAATAAGTAAAAATGAGGTAGCATGGTTTATTGTCAAAGTTAAAAATTTTATTTGAAGAGCTATACGTTTTACAGACTAAGTACTGATACTGAATAGTGTGTACACATACAATTATACTTACATACTTATTTCTATTATTTTAAAAGATTGTTAAAAAATTGCAGTCTATAAAGGTATCTATATTGTTATAGAATGTAAACATTAAAATTGCTATCAACTAACATTATACATAATACTTTACGGTAGTAATCCAAATATCTAACTTACAGTTTATATGAATTTTAACTGAGTTATCAGAGATATATATAGATATGTAAATAAATAAATTTTTGATCTACAAAATACGTAGTATTTATAATATCGAAATTAGGAACGAAATTTTAAAATATTTTGAAAAAATTTAATATTCCTGTCGAAATCATAATGTGGATTCTAAGTTATATTTTTAAAAAAAGTTAAACTACAAGCTTTATAGTCTATGCTCAGATAAATGATTTAACGTCTAAATTCTAAAATAAGTTTACATTGATAATGGATGATTACAGGAAGCCCTACTAGATTCGATGTTTGTCTAACAATAATCCATCTAATTCTTCAAACTCCTGACCTCGGCATAATTTAGACCAACAGTTTAACTCTTAATATCATGGCTCAAGTACACCAGAAGCAATATACAATTTCACACGAAACTTCAAATAAATTAATTTAAATCGACTAGAACGCCGTTGCATGTCTGCGGCGGTGTAATTCCCTCGCTCTTGCGTATCTACGCCCATAACCACTCCATCGCCATGGTCTGAAAAGAAAAAAAAATCTGTAGAATAGATAAATTCAACAAAGATTTGACTTGGCTATTATTAAAGAAAAAAAAAGTGGTAATTTCACATCTTGTAGATTTATCAATTAATAAAATTTACTACGGTAGCTGCCAATTGTATACATAAAATCCACATAATTATCTATTTAACTTTTATACTATCTTGGGGCATGCTTAAGCTTTTTTGGGCGTTGTCATAGTGCGTCGCGATTGTTGGTATGGAATGTATTGTATGGAAAACTTAAATTTCAGTAATTTGTTAAAATATTTAAATAATCATAATATCTCCTATTTACTAAGAGGGGACTTTCGGGAGTCATTCGAGCGCATCAAATTAAGATACTGGGGATTCCTTGTACTCGGTTACGTACTTCCACCAAATATGAGCTTCATATGTATAGCAACGCGTCTAGGATAAAGGATCAGATTAGTAAAAACAAATTGATCATCGGACATTCTAGAGCGCATCAGATTACGGTAGGGTAAGTTAGGCGAAGTGAACATGCTAAATCGTGTATATTCCACTAATCTGACAATTTGAGAGTGACGCAAAGGAGGGGGAGGGCTCCAAAGTTGTAAAAAAAACGTTATCTGGACAATCTCGAGCGCCGCTATTTTTTTTATTTTGGAGGGAATCATTCAAGGATTACGAAAAATATATACTTAATCTGACAAATTCCACAAGCCGAAATAATAAAAATTGATCGATAAAGTTTAATGTACGTAAGAATTGCCTATATTCCTCCCTCCGTATTTCTATTCCTCTCTCACTCTTTCTCTGTTTATTACTCCCTAACTCATCAATAAAGATGATAATTTAGAAAAATACTTGAAACAAAACATTTTTTTTTTGTTTTTTTTTTATAAATACAAGTATTCTATTTCAAACATACATTCCTTTATTTACATTCTATTTCTTGAGCTTTTCAATTGATTACGTTCAATGAATAAAAAAATTGAGGCCAGTCGTGAAGCAGGGGCACAGAGTGTGACTGTAAAACCGACTGGTTGTGGGTTCAATCTCCATTCCAGGAGATGGAATATTTATTTAAATTTATATTTCCATTTCTTCGCTCTGGTGTCAAGGCAAAACAGCGACGTTAAGTGCTGCTACTCAACACTCAATACCTTCATAATTTGGCAGAAAGTGGGGATCAGAGTGTCTTGACCTTTGGTTCCCTCTGCCACCCTGCTGTGTGCGGGATACATCGTAAAGCTGACTTGTTCATTGCATTGGTTTAAAAAAATATTAATAATTGTCAGATTAAGCATGTCCCGTCAGATAATCGTCTGATTTTGAGATATCACGTCTAGGGCATGACGATGAACCATATATATCTTAATCTGACGCGCTCGAGTATTTCAAAATGATGAATTTTTTGCATTTTCAAACAACGATTACGAGCTTGCGTCACATCCAAATCGTCAGATTATTACATAAGAGCTTTTTTTTAGGTTCACTTAACACCCCCTTAGAAAATCTGACGCGCTCGACAATATTTTTTTTTTTTGCCATTTTTAACTCTTACGTACGACCACCTCCACTATGGTAACTGTCAAATAAACATATTTTCATGCTTAAGAAGACGTAGGCTATTGTCCATGGAACAGTTTTTTTTTTACATTTTTGAAAATCTATAGCCCCTCAACCCACCGGTCTAACGATATTTTTTATATGACATTATTTTCTTGTTATCATCTAAGCTTCGCAACCCAACAGGTCTCAATGACGCTCGAGTAACTCCCGAGTTTGCTGCTTCCTCTCATAACCTATTTAAAGGATATTCAGATATTCTGGTGGATATTCAGTGTACCCACCTTCCATTATAACCAATAGACTTTCCGTTCTCATCTTCAAATCGTCTGCTTAAATCTTCTTCGCTACCTGCTAACAGAGATATTTTTTACTAATATTAAATAACCATAATAAATATGTAGTATAATATTTTTTTATACATTTTGATAGCCAAATATTAAAAAGACAATTTCTGATAACGATCGTGATTGACAACCAAGGCTGTTTAAAGTTGCCCATGTTACATGTTGGACTTGCGTGCAGTAAATGCTGGTTAACTAAAAAAACTAAAATTTGTATTGTAACACTCATTCTTGCATGTAATGTGCAATATTTTTTTTAGATTGATAGAATACGGTATTTACAATACGAAATCATTTCATTTATGGGTATGAGTACATAAAAACGATATCTCCTTACGAGATAAATTTGAATGTGAAAATCTTCTGCACGATGGTCCGCGACAACTCAGTAATTGTTGTAATTGATTATGAAAATATTCTTTTTCAGATGCCGTCAAATATTTAACTCTGTTCTGCGTTTCAAATGGATCTGTAAGAAGAAAAAAATGTATTAAATTAATATCTAGACTATTATTTATTAATATTTATATTTCTTAGGCAAAAAAGCGCGGTATTGAGTTCGTGATGTGTTCACACTAACTTTCAGAGGAAAGTTAGTGTGCATCCAGCAGAGTAGGCAGAGGCCTACCCTGCTAGATGCGGGATACAACGTAAATCTAAAAACAACTGGATTCTTATGTTTTTAATTGGACCACAGATTTACTCACCTATACGCAAATTATAATAAGTAACCAATCCAGTTACAAATTCGCAATAAAGCAGGTTGTGAGTCGCGTTAATAGTCCTGACGCAGTTGTAGGTGTTATTTGAGGAGCTCATGCAGAAGCAGAACGGTCCGGCGGTCCACAGCGGCGCCGTGCGCCAGTGGTCGTTGTCATGTCGGAAGCAGTTCATGCGTTCCGATTCGCATAACCTTTCTAGTTCCGCCTGAAAGAATAAATTATTAATAGAGCTTTCTAAATCTAGTCGTAACTGCAAGAAACTATATAAGTACATAATCATATAAGAACTTAATAATATGTGAACGGCACAATCACACCTTTTTCTTTGCTTTTCGTAATTTCTTTCTGAGTCTCTGCTCCTTCAACTTTCTTCGTTCTTCCCTAGCTTTTTGTGCTGCTTCCAAATACGTATTTGTTACTGGTTTCATTTTACTAAAAAAGTAACAAGATAAATAATAAATTGCAATAATAAGTAAAAAAAGTTGTTGTTGTTTTATATTAATATATTAAAACTTACCGATTTTCCTCGCAATAGCAGACATGCTTGTCCTCATTTTCAATAAACAAAGGATGTAATCTTCTTTGGAATACGTCTGGTGGATTGCTAAATATTCCATTATTATTATTATTTCCCTTATTCGGATTCCTCTGTTCGTACTCTGATGCGTCTAGTCTCTTCGGACCTAAAGAAGTTATCTTAGGTTTGTGCGTAGGCCTGTGTCTTTGTACGACAGGATGTATCGTAGAAGGCCGATGGGTGGATATTACCTTATCAGCGCTTGTGCTATAGTAATGTAATGCAGTGAAGAAATCAGTAGGAGTCGTTTTCCACACGCTTATCTCCTTTTCAGTTTTAGTTTCACTTGTATTGTGATTATTGATGAATTCCGTAGTAATGTCAAAGAAGTTTGTTGTAATTGAAGGAGATGATAGTCCATCTGTTGGACTTTCAGACTCGGTCACTATAGTTGTTATTTGAGGTTTTGGTTCCTCTATAATGTACGTCTGGTTTGTCGCACTTGTAAAATCTGATACGTTCAAAAACTTAAGAACTGTTTCCGTTGAGGTCTCATTTTTTATTTGTGTATTAAAAATATCATCTTTCGTGTTAGCGTTTACTGTCGGTATTATATATTCGTTGGACTGTCGAAATTTCTTATCGAATGTTCCATTTCTATGTTTTGTTTTTACTCTGTGTAATCGAGTTTTTCTTAATGTATCTTTATTATCTTTATTAATAGTCTCGTGTAGCATTGTATTATTATGTATTATAGTATACGACGGGTTTATCGTTTGCATTTCAAGAACGGGTTTACTTATTTTTAGATGTCTTTTTATTTCTTTTAAGTCTTCTAATTTTGTTTTTAATTCTCTTATTTGGTCTTCTAAGCTCAATCTATTTGTGTGCCACGCTTTTAAATCATTGTAAATGACTTGTGAGCAGTTCACTTGTCCATCCTTTTCTATCTTACATTCTAGCGACGATTCGTTATTGTTTAGCATTGGATCGTTTCTGTGTTTATGTTTATTATGGTTAAAGTTTTGAGCTCGTCTCTTAATTCTCTTATGATCTATATTCTCTTTGGTACGTTCATAAGCCTGTAGAAACGCTTCGGTTTCCTTTATAAGTTTGTCAATTTTGTATTCGATGTTCCTTTTTTCTAGCTCATCAATAGGCTCGTTTTTGAAAGTTAAATGTCCAATACTAGGATTTTCTTCGAGAATAGTATCAACGGTATTAGGTTCGAATACATCATTATTTATGGATCTTTTGTTTCTAGTTATATTTTCTTTTTGAAGATCAAGAGGCCTTCTTGCTATTGTTCCGTCAGTTTCTAATCTTGTATAAACGAGTCCACTTGGTGTGAAACATGCACATTTTTTGGTACTCATTTTTGGGTGAGTGGTAACATCCGGCTGTAATATAAAAATGTGAATATTATAATAAAATAAGTTGTTCACAAATTATTACAATTGAATTAATTCATCATAAATTGAAAATACTTATGATCTGGAGGTGATTATAAAAAAGAGAAACAACCCAATTTTCTACAATGTTTGATAAAAGAAACTTAGGCATTAATTAAATTTAAAAATAAATAAATTACCAATATGAAGTATTAAATCCATACCTCATATTTGCATTTATGTTTCCTCCATCTACCGTTCACCAGAACACATTTCCACTTTCTTCCAGTAGAACAAGGCGCTCGTAGTTCGGCTTTGGAACATTCAGCTGCCAGACGAGCTGCCTTTCCATTAATACTTGCTTCAATTTCTGTAAATATATTACCCAATAGGTTAATTAAAGAAGAAAAAAAAAGGAAAGAAATTAAACAGGGAAAGAAGAAATTAAAATATAAATAATTTTTCATCGAACCCACAATCAGTCGCGCTTACAGTCACACACTTGTGTCCCAGCGCCACGGCTAGCATCAAAGATTTAAAATATATAATACATAGTTAAGACCTACCTGTCAAAAGATAATTATTGGCACCAGACTCTTCAGCGTCTAAGGCTTTTTCCAAGCTAGCCTCTAGTATTGGATTGTGGCTTTCGTTTGTTATAAGAGGCTCTGATGATCTGTTAGTCGCTTCACTAGCTTCTATGCTTTCCTGAAAATAAATAAATTGCGTGTTGAAAGGTGGAAATCGACGCCGGACTTTTGACTTGGTGCCAGAACGAAGTAATGAAAATATTAATAGCGACCTAGCTAGCGACCCTCTTGCGGCTTCGCCCGCTTTTACTACTGGATTATTCATATAATGTATGTTTGCAAAGCACTAAGATAATGTGAAAATTAATTAAACCCTAATGCAACCCGCATTTTCGTAGTTTCAATAAGAATTTTCCAATTGTTTTACACAACAAGGATTTTTTAGTAGGTACCGTAATTTTAAATCTGTGCTACTGATCTTTTTAAGTACTTATTAAAATATATTTAAATGACTATTTTTAGATAGTTAAATGACTATTTTTAAACAGAAGAAATTATAAACAAAAACCTACCTACTAATAATTACTACAAAAAATATGAAACCAAATATATCGCGCTGAAATAATACATTCAACTCCAATTATCCAATACGTGCAAACGCATCTAAATCTTCGTTGCTATAGAGGCAGGCGGGTTTTTTTTTTCGAGCTTGTGGTTAATGCTGAAGAGGGTATTCTGTCCCTGATGAAAAGCAAGCACTACGTGGCTGCCTGTGAGGAAAATTAAATAGAATGCATCGGCCGGGAATCGAACCCGGGCCGCCCGCGTGGCAGGCGAGCATTCTACCACTGAACCACCGATGCGTGTTAGGTTATTTATAGTGTTAGGCGGGCGCAGGGGACGCGCTTGTATAAGCCGTTTCGCAGCAAGGATTTTTTGATATTGTAACAACTTCTAAAGTACTTATTAAAATGAAAAACAGTAAAAGACAGTTTTGATCTACATTAAATGGCCAACGTAACTAATATACTTATTTATATGCTGAGAGTAAGGGATAAGTAAAACATAGCTCATGTGTCATCGGCGTTATGTGTCAACAATTAAATGCGCTTTTCTCTAAAACTATTCGCAATTTCGAAATAGTGTAAAAAGAAAATTTTATCTTCGTTTAACGTAGAAAATTAATAAATTATTTTAAAGGATTAGGATTAATAACATTATGGAAAAATATGACTCACAATAAAAAATATATTGAAATTATTATTTTTAGACAGAAAAATGATCACTACACGTTATTCTTAAAAGATACGAATATGCCGTCGCGGACTTTTATGTAGATCTTATTAAGAGGAACAATACCCCAGTACATTTTTTTCATGTAGTACTTACCATTAAAGCATGCGCGAAAGTGTCTCAACGGGTAGGACTTTATACACATTTATCTGATTTATGTTAATTTACATAAGCATGTACAAATAATAAACTATATATAAACCTTCCTTAAAAATACTCGACCTAATGGTGAAAACCGCATCAAAATCCGTTGGGTGGTTTAGATGAAGAAGAGTTAGAAACGCCAGACAAACACGAAAAGCGACTTTGTTTAATAAGATATAGGATAGGATTAATAAATAATAATTCATTCCCTGAGTGGGGAACGATCCCACAACTGTCGTAACCTTACTTACAGTCACACCCCTGTGCCACGATACCTCATTTGTTATATTTAACCAAATGGATTTAATAAATAAATATAATATTTATAATGTGAGCTATCAAAAAAAAACTTATAAATAACACATGAATTTAATAAAATTTCGAATCATATAAAATGTATATACATTAAATTTGTATGATATGTTATAGAATATAGGACAATTTTGTTCTTTACATTTTAATTATTATATTTTCATGGTATTTTTTAATAAACATGATAAAGTTAATTGTTACAATAAGTTCTTACGTTATCATCAGTGTCTTCACCATCCAGCTCCAAGAAATCATCCTCAGAATCGTCATCGAAGTCGTTGCTTTCAGAAGATGCTTCCTGTGGTTGTACAGTTGTTGATTTTTCATTCATTTCTCTGCTATATTTATGAGCTCGTAATCTTTCCTCCATCATATGAGCTTGTGTTTCACGGCGACCCGAGCTATGAACATATTGGAACGTATTGGATGGCATAACTAGTTTTTTCCTTCTATTTCATACATATATGTGTGAAAGCAGAGTAACATAGAGAATCTAGAGTCGGAGGAATTTGACGCATTGGATGCTGAGTGGTGGAACCTAATGTCGCGCTCTGTTTCTCCAAGTTAGAGGAATCAAAATAATTAATTACCTCGAATGGGGATCGAACCCATAAACATCGTGGCTTCAACGATGGCGTGCCATCATAATATTCCTCTAACATTTAATATTGATATAGTAGTGCTTGGCGTTCCATTATTTCTGGCTACCACGCTAGCGATAAAGCGTGAAGCTAATTAATAAATATTGAATTATACCTTAATTTAATGCATACGACTTACCTCTCAACAAGAAAAGTATCTGGCCAATGAGCTGCTGCGGCTCTCCTCCGTCTCGGTTGCAACAACGGTAGAAGCGACCTGCCGTCCATATGCGCCGGAGGGTCCACTCCACCCATGTCCAAAAACGTTGGAGCTAAATCAATATTTAGGACGATGTCGTCTACTCTGGAAATTTTATATTATGTTCGAATTATTTTTTATATATTTAAAAAGTACATAAAAAACGTATGTAATGTAAATTATATAAAGTATGTAAAATTTGAACATTAACTTTATATTATGTTGTGTCTCTTAGATAGCATTTGAAAGAAATCTTGTAAATTATTTTAGAGAATTAGGAAGAACAAAGACAAAAAATAGAGTCCCGCTACTTTAATTCGTTTCATAATATTTTCCTTCCAAAGAGTGGACAAGGCTTGTCACTTTAACTGTCTGTGGTGAAATTCGAAGGTAACTATTTTGGCTCCTCTTGCTATTATGATAATTTATGTTTAAATAAATATCTCTATTGCCCTACTTCGACCACATATCTACAATTTTAGTACAGTATTTAAAGATACACATAAATAAATAAATAAATAAATAGATAGATAATTGAATTATAAATAAACTCTACATTCAATGGAAACAAAAGATTTTCATATACTTACACAGTGCCAGGCTCAACCCCAGGGCCGCGGACTAAGAACGGTACTCGTATATCAAACTCGAACGGAAAGCTTTTGCCTTTAACCAGTCCGAACTGACCCAGGTGGTATCCGTGATCAGACGTGTAAACTAGGTACGTGTTATCTAACTCCCCTAGAGCCTTCAGTTCCTGGTACACTCGTTCGACTGCCTGCAATTTTATATATAGTTGCAAAATACATTCAATTCAACAATATAACAAAACTGTGGACATTTGGGACGTTTTTAAAGATCTCTACGTTTAACATTCATAAGTTATCATTTCTAAAAAAATCGGTTAAGCGCGAGTCGGACTCGCCCACCAAGACTTCCATATCAATTTCAGGATGATAGTTCAAAGTGAAGTACAACTAATTTTAAATAAAATGCACTACAAATATAATATAAGCTTGTAATGTGTTTTTTTTACGAAATACCTATAAATTTTTAGTTTTCGATTTTTTTCCTTCATTTGTATTGTAAGTTCTAACATCCTGTTAAATTTAATAACTATAGGCTCTCGAGAAGTAGGTACCCCATAGATTTTAATTGTGGCGGGGTATTTCATATAAAATACATAAAAAACGTTGCATAAACGCTCTTATCTTTTAATTACGTTGACTAACAAGCATGATGTTCAACATACCATGTCCACACTCTGCAGTGTCTGTAGTCTCTTGGTCATCAGTAAATCTGTAAACTGTCGGTGAATCGGCTTCATTTTCTCCGTCACTCGCAAAATCCACTGTTTGTCCGGATTCGGGGCCATATCATACGTTGGAGTGCTGCAAAAGTGATCATTTTAAAAATCTTATCTATATAATAAATAAAAATTTTCTTTAAAAAATAATATTTCATAATTTGTTGTACCTATACAAAAGCAATTTTCTTAATAAATATACAATCTACTAAACCACCAATTACCTATTTATAGTAATAAGTCTATATCCGAAAATTTTAGTAATATTTTTTTATTTTGTGGCAAGACACTCCGTTCCCCTCTTTTCGCCGAATTTTAGAGACATTGCATGTGGAGGAGCGGAGCTTAACGCCGCGCTTTGTGCTGGTACCAGAGTGAAAATATTAATAAATTATTGCCTCGACTGTGAATGAAATCCATAACCGTCGTGTTTACAATCACATAGGGGCACTATGCCCAATTTTGAGTATATGCTATGATTTAAAAATGTACATATGCAGATAGTTAAAACGGCTTCTCGATACTTAAATCACCGACGTCGACAACATTATAATGAAACCGCAAAAAAAACACTGTCAATCTGTACCAGCAAAAAACAAGCCGGGATTGCTGACTTTTTGTGTCCTGGCGTACTTACAGCAAGTTGATGAAGACGGTAATAAATAACGTGAAAAACAAGCGAATTGCATATTTCACTTTGTATGAGAAGCGGATAATTCATATGATGTAGATAACTTGTGAGTTGCAACTATCGAGGGCTTCGTCAGCTTGGATTATTATAATAAATTCTATTAAAATTTGTTGGAGCAAAAAGCCCCTTGTTCATATTATTAACCTACCTGTTATATTGCGGCGATGAGTTCCGAATTCGGAAAATGGGAAACGAAGTGTCTTAACACTACGTTCCCTCTGCCTACTTCTGTATGCGTGCTATAGCGTAAGCTGATTTATTTTATCTTTTATATAAAATATTTGCCATATAATCTTATAATTAAAACATATTATTTCATTCTTTGACTTCTTATTTATAATTAATAATATTTTATTTTTTAAAAGACAAGAAATAAAACTGTCGTTTATGTTTTATTATTGCAGGCGCCTTACCCCATGGACAGGTTTGGCGACCACACAAAGCGGCGATATTGAATTAAAAAAAGACGATAGTTGGTTCAGAGTTCGGCACCAGCTGTCGGCGCCGAAACGTCGCATACCACCTCGGTGGATGAAATCATATAATAAATAATGGCAAAACTATTAATATAAACAATATTTCAATTAAATATGTTACATGCTACTTACTTATTAGACATGACATCATATATGTTATTTTTAACTATTACTTTGTTTGTATGTATTAACAAATATGTAAATAATAAATAATTTATTAAAACACCGAAAACATTATATAAAAGAATATGTAAAAAGGCCGTTTATTTGCTGTCGACGCGGACCGCGGCACCTTTGTTATGGACCTCACATTTATCTTAAATTAATACTAATTTACATTAATCAATACACCGCCGCACTACATGGTGGAACCTCTGAAATTTGACATAAAAAACTGGGTTGAGATCCTTTTTGGTTGTAAAATATGCAACCAGAAATGTACCGTCGCTATGGTTGCCGGCTGGTGACTTTGAAAAGTATTCAATGTTTTGATTGTTTTTTAATCGTAATTACCTATTCTTATGGATACAGAAAAGAATACTTGAAATAAATAAAAATAATATTGTTTTATAAGCGCGACGTTGAGTTCTGCCACTCAACACGCAATTCCTTCAGAATTTGGCAGAAAGTGAGGAACAGAGTGTCTTGACTCTACGTTCCCTGCTGTATGCGGGATACAGCAAGAAGTCGATTTTTATTTATTAATATTGTTTTTTTTTATGTATTCTGTGTTCACGTATTCGGTGTTTTTCAGGGTAGGCAGAAATAAAGAAATTTTAGTCTGGACTACGGCATAATTTTGAGCGATCCTTGGTGTCTGAAAGGCCAATATTGTATTTTTTTGTTTAACCTACGACCACATCTTCTATAAACTAACTCTATTTTCCTGAATTTGAACTCACAAGACATTCTCGTAGTTTTCCCTTAAATTCTTGTAAGTTTCTAAAATAAAATCATACGTGCTCATTTGAAAATAAAATGTAAATTTCAGTTTTGACAACTTTCTTAGTACAGAACACATTTGAATTTCACAAGCTATAACAAAGCGCAGCTGGTACAATTTCTGTCGTCGGCATCCTGCCGCCTGCGCTGTCTCCGCGAAATAGACTGTTCCCGAATGCACCAGTATTCGTGAATGGTGACAAATACGGAACATTAAATTTACCATTTTGAAATATGTATGTAAATTTAAATTTTCAACATGTATGTATGAAAGTTGTTCATGAAATATTCCGTCTAGCTAAACTTATGGGTAAAGTTAAGAAAAAAAAAGATAACATTTTTTAAGAACATAAACGAAAAGGAAAAATTAAAATTAAACTCAATGCATATAAGTATTCCTTAAAAAAATCCAACAAAAGCAAAACAAAATCAAAAGATAGACATGAACGTATCTACTAAATAAAATTTGATGCCCCAAAAAATTTTTTAAATCGCCGACCGTAATGCCAGCCAGGGCTAAACATTCTTATGAAACATAAATCAACAGCGGAGCTGAGTGCTGGTGAAATTATTCAGGCTTCATAAGTACGAGTTGGGTTCGCAAAATTTCCGAGTGGCGAAAAAAACAAGGTCGGACTCAAGGCTTAGCACTTTTTATAAGAACACGAGGTTCCGTTCATAGTACGCGCCCCCGCAACCAATTATTAAAATACGAAGATATTGTAGATAAGATTTAAAGCGGTCAGAGCTTTCTTCATGTCTTAGGCTTGTATTTATAAACCGCTGCTAGCTTTGAGTGGTACAGTTACTAGTGTTTCCCAGTGTTACATAGCAATGGCTCTGACCGAAGGCTATGACGGAAAAAACTGCGTGGCTTGTTATTATAATTTAACCATATTGTACTATGAAGCTTAATAAAGTTATATTCACTATACTGTTTATTTATTTAGAATTTCTTTTATAGACGGATATATATATATCGTATCGTATCAGTATCGTAATTTTTAAAATAATATATATTTTTAAAAATTACGATAGTTGCGTTTCTTAGAAATTATTTTTTTTTACATTTTATTAAGGATCCCTAAAAGCATGCAACTTCTTAAATTTTTGAAGAGATGTAAGATGGCCGCGACCGCCAAAGAATCCACAGCAATTAGTATTTTGTCGAAATGTTTATAAAACAAGTTGGATAAAAGTTTTATTTCGAAATACTTAACTCATTTTTTACCAAAATTTTTAATTAACTTATAATGTCTATTATTATTGTATACAAATACAAACATTTTTTTTTTAATTTTTTTACTACAGCCTAAAGTAAATTGAAACGAAGAATTATTTCTTTATAGAAGTAATGAAAGCAATAAAATGAGCCAGCCCGTAATGTACCATCCTTTTGAGCCTCGCTTAGGACAAGACGTAAACGTGGGTGGATGGAGACGAGGTGAATGAATGACATTCCTAGCAACTCCTCAGACTTGCAGGTATTTTTGAATGAGAATGCCGGTGACTTTCTGCATGTTACGTAGGTATGGAAGTTTGTACGTATTTTACACCTTTCTAAAAGTCATGGTTTGTTGTAGGTCGGTCTTTATATCAAAGGTTGTTGACCGAGTTAAGCTCGTAAACGTTTGAATAGTAATTTTGGACGATTACACTTTTGACCTAACAACCTAGCTTTGATAATTTTTAGTTCAGCATAAGTTGTGCATGTTTCGTTATATTAAAAAATATGATGTATTCTCGTATAATGGGTATATTTAACCTATTTAACTATTTTAGTTGACATTTGTTAAAAAGCTAAGCATGCAGATTAGAATGTCAGTTTTAACTATATTGTAATACATATGACCTAATAAATGACGATAATAAATATTTCAGTCCTCGAAGTACGCATCCAATCCACAAACGTCGGTTTCATAGTCGCACGCATCAAATTAAATAATTATGTAAACAATTTAATGGAAAAAAGGAATTAAAGCTTTTTTAGTTTTATTGACTTTCAAAGATCAAAATTAAATATAAAACTTACTGATGTGTAGTGACATTGAAGAAGAGATGAGAGAATTGCGGTGCAGAATCTTCAGGACCGTGGGGCGCCGGAAATGACATAACAAGTAGAACGGGTTTCCTTGAAAACCTCCGTTTAGAAGCTCGTAGAAAGGCTATTGAGTCGTTTGCTATCAAATCTGGATAATAATCCTGAAAAATATATAAATTGTTTAAAAAATATACCTACTTATGCACTATACATATACTAATAGATATATTTCTCTTTCAGCTTCACAGTGTATCCCGCATAAAGCAGGGTAGGCAATGGGAACCTAGTGTTAAGATATTCCGCTTCCCACTTTTCGCCGAATTATTCCGTATTGAGTAGCGGAACTAAACGCTGCGCTTTGCCTTGTTACCAGAGCGAAGAAATGAAAATACTAAGTAATTGCCTCGAGTGAGACCCTTATAGTGTGTCATATTACTTCGATCCCCATTTCCCACCCAAATTTGAGACATCCTATATTGTTTCATGTAACTCAGCACCACTTGTTTTGCCAGAGCAGAGTGATCGAACCCACCACCGATCGGTATAGTCAGACGCTTTCCGCACGACACCACAGTAGGCTTAATTTAAAAATATAGACAGATTAATAAACTAATATTAATATCTTGGAAATATTTTTTGATTTTATATCATAACTATAACTATAGCCCGCGAAAATATAAGCCTAAATAATTAAAATAAGTTAAAAAATAATAATAAGTGGAGATTTATTATTAGAAAAAATGTCTGAGTAACCGAAATGAACAAACAAAAGAAGTAAAAGTAACTAAAGGAAATTCTTAACATTAGAAAAAGTACCTAAAGTTTGTCGTGCGCGCGTACTAAACATTTTTCTATATTAAATAATTATTAATTTTTGCGAACAATATTAAATAAAATCCCAAATGATTAAAATTACGATATTTTAAGTGTATAACATCGGTATACATAACCGAACTAAGATTAATTAATTATAAGCAGCAAGTAATTACATAAAAAATAATATTAATTCGAAAATATATAAAAAATTACAAAATCAACAAAGTCATCTGCCCGTTCGCGTCGGTCATACTACACAACTCGTAGGCTAAGTCATTTGGAATCAGTGACATCTCCTTAATTATTTATTAGAATGTTATACAGTAAACTATAATTTCCATCTAGATGAAATGCTAAAAGTGACTATTATATTTATTTTCATAAGGATGAATATCAAATTATAGAAATCATCTAATTTTTGTTAATGTATACAAATCTATATCGGCGCGCGCCATGTCTGCATTAAGCAAACTCACTTTGGGTGACGTTTTCTTAAAACAACAAACTTTGCAAGCCGTTGCTTAGCAACGCGTAGCGACCATTGTTATTAACATGGCGGAATAAATTGCATGTCATAATAATTATTTTAATATATTGGTATATATCGAAAATATTACAAATATGAGGGAAAAAAAAGTATCCTATGTTCATCCCGGTACCCTCAAGTATCTCTATATGAGTATTTTATCACAATTAAATTAGCGGTTTGGGCCTGATTGCGTAAAAGACAGACAGACAGACAGAGTTACTTTCGAATTTATAATATAGGTATGGATAATTTAAAACATTATTAATGATGATGTTATGATAATAGCGATATTGGAAAAGGAGATTATTATAAGTCGGTACAACTGATGTTTTGTTTAAACGAGTTTTATATATTTTTTATATTTTAAATTCTAATTATTAAGCAGATATTTTTATTGGTCATTTACAATATGAGTTATTTAATATTTAAAACGTATGGAAATTATAAATACCTACGGAAAATTCGCAAATAAACATATTTTATACATTTAAATAAATATTTCAAAAATCAGCTTCACGCTTTATACCACACACAGCAAGGTAGACAGGGAGCGTAGTGTTAAGACACTCCGGTCACTATTTTGCGCCAAATTTAGGAAGCATTGCGTGTCGACTGGCGGAACTCAACGTCGCTCTTTGCTTCGACACCAGAGTGAAGGAATAAAAATATAAATTTAAATAAATATTTAATTTCCTTAAGTGGGGATCAAACCCATAACTAGTCGCGTTTACAGTCACACTGTGCCTATGCTCGTTGTGTCTCTCTGGTGTATCATGAAGTCATATTTTAATATAATTTTAAGAGTACTTCGGTTGTTCCCTTTCACAAAACAATTGGGCCGACGCCAAAGTTACTCATAACATATTAAATTCTAAGGATATTTATTTATATAAAACATAAAAAGAAGACGCACCCTCATTACGCGTATGACTATTATTGGTACGTGATATAATGTACTTCTTTTGTCACATATCTCGAGTCAGTTATAAAACCCCTAAGTGTATTTTACATTGTTTTTGAAGATGGATTTTTAGATTCTTTAGCCAAATAAAATAGTTGAAACAATTCAATTATATATTATAAAGATTTGGGGTGGAAGATATATACTAATATTTATAATTTTTAACAAAAAAATACCGACTTCTTCATGATTTTAACCGTGTCCGTGTAAAGTGTACCGTTCCATTAAAAAACCGATTCATTGAAATTGGTTGGCAAGATATTGCGTTATTCGTCTATTTGTTGCGCACAAACTTATTGCTAATTTAAGATTTATGTAATTTTCTCATTAAAACCAATGTCAGAAATGAATCAAATTAAAATCGGACCTCTCGGGAACCACTAGCTTTCAAATATAAAAGAATCATCAAAATAGGTTAACCTAGTCAAAAGTTCTGAGGTAACAAACGAAAAAAATATAGTCGAATTGATAACTTACTTCGTTTATTTAGAGGAAAAAATATTAACAAGTGATCGGTCATCATCATGATTTATCCGTGATTCTGTTCTCATCCACCAGTGAACAAAAGCTTTTCCAATGATCCACCCCCTGGGCCTGAGCTCGGTTACGCTCATTTAGTAATGGTAATAAAAATAAAATCTTACCCTATTGTAGTCGTCGCCATGTTTAATTTTCTTTCCATTCATATTTATACTATAGTTGTAGTATTTAGAATTCATGATCAAACCTCCCCATTCGCGCCAACCAGGTGGTATGTAGGATCCATTGTATTTATTTAAATATTTTCCAAAATATCCTGTAACAAAGATTTTTTATGATCATTTATATTAATATATATTTCATTTATATTAATATATGATTTTAAACAATAAGTATACAAGTATAATAAGAATTTTAATTTACAAATCTAAAATACAAAATATTTGGCGTTAAGAAGCAAATAAAACACAGTAGTCATTGTTCTGGAGACAATGGACCAGATTCTAATTGTGCCCAACGAGAGTACGGATCCAAGGATTTTTAATTTTCCCGAATACGCGATGAAGTGAGGAAACAATGATTACTTACGAATTGACATTTTGAAATACAAGAAAAGTTATTAATAGACTAGTCAACAGACAGTTTATTTCGTCCTAATTAAAGTTATTTAGTTAAAGTAAGAGTAGCCTCTAGGATATTTTGAATATATTAAAACATGTAGAGCTATGTTTATTAAAACGAGTAGACATAATAATTTACTTAGACTTACGCAAAATAATGTAAGCCACTGTTAATAGTTTAATAACCGGACCGGAGGCAAAGCTTATAAAGCTCGATCTGGTCTCGGCAATTTATGTTACTTAACAAAATTCTTGAACATGGATATGCATTTAGGTCATTTCATATTCTAAATAAATACGATATTTAGTGTAGTATATAATACACTTAATTTCTAAATTTCTATTTGTTAATAGATAACAAATAGGCAATCGTGGCGCAGTGGGTTCGATTACTACTTCATTTGCTACTCCTGAAGACGCTTCGCGGGCGGAGACAGTATAGTGTCAAGGCACTCTGTTCTTCACTTTCCTTCCACCACCACTTTTGTTCCACCTTTACCTCCCTCGAATCTTAGTGGTATTGGACTAATATTAAAAATAGCTAAAACTATATGCTTTAATATAAATTAAATGTAATACCATTTCTACTTTAATATTTATTCTTAGACTGGTTAAACGAGGGTCTCAGGAATTTCATTTAGTAAAGACCTTAATCTCCCTGGACTTTGACTGATCCCTTTGGCGAATTTTACCTCATAATTGTGCCTTGAAGAATTACGGCCGATAAATCTATTAGATTTCATAGTAGATAATATGTTGTGTTCTTTGTATAATGAAACTTTGTAGATGAAATCGGTCTTAATAATATTTAATTTTACTTTTTTTCTTGCAAAGCAATATTTTAGCTAAAATATTATTTAATCTTAAACATTTTAGAATATTTTTATAATCTGAATTTTTTATTGTTTTTTTTTTTGCTTTTTTCAATTTATTGTCTTTTATTTGTATCTTCTTTTAAATCTTCGTAAAAAAATTGTCTAATCTAATTTCAAGCTAGCAAAAATCACAACTTTTTCATACAATGTTCGAACCAGTACATATGCACGTCAACTAGTTTCATGTAGCAATAAATCAAAAGTCGAGCGGAAGCTATGACAAGTAAATACAAGTTACAACAGAGCTAGTATAATTTCTACATTACTAATATAAGATTAATTTAAGCTTCTATTCAGGATTTTAAAATTGCTATTTTCATAATATCTATAGATATTTTTTTATTTGCCGCAGGGTAGGCGCCGTGAATCTAGTGTTAAAACTCTCCAATCTCCACTTTCCGCTTTTTCTATGATATATGTACCTATAAATTTTCTTAGGTTTATTGGCGCTGTAAATTTGATGGAAAATGCAACAAAATCAATGCATAAATGCTCCAAAAGAGCATAAACTTCAATATTTGATATTAATTTCAACTTCATACTTCTACGTGATCTCGATCTTGACAGACGGATAGACAACAAACTAACCCTAAAATTTCAAGGTTCCATTTTTGCCTATTGACGTACAGAACTCTAAAAACTGACTTCTCTGAAAAATATTTCAGAGAAGTCAGTTTCTGGTATAATAATACCAGACATATCCAAACGAAGTTAACTAGTCACTGACTTTAAACGTTTATATATATACACACTTTCAAGTACAATAACAACTAATACCATTTTATTTTTAGCATTGAAAGGAAACGAGTAATTTACTGAGTGCCAATTGATCATTTCAACAGCATTTTCTCCCCGGATAGTATTTATGAGGAGAACGTAAGTAATAATAGAATATAGTGTAGAATATGTTTATTGAAAGTGTTTCTTTAGTACTATCGGATCTTATATTCTGAATTAAAAAAGACAAGAAATTTAACGTATTGGACAAGTCGATTGCAAAATCTTTTTTTGGAACTCTACTCAGAGTCTAAAAAGATTGCAGATTCAAAATATTAATATCTATATTATATTTTAACAATTTAGTATGCAATTATTTGTCAAATTATGATGCCCCATTTTTTCCACTGAAGATATAAGGGTTTTTTTTTATACAAAAATATTTTATGGTAATGAGAGTGGCGTGTGATTGGAACGGGACAGAACAATACGTTTCAGTAGCGTCTTTGACATGTATTTTAAATAATTTTTAACGTTTTTAAAATGTTATTCCACATTTATTTATAAAAATATGTATGTATTTTAATGTAATTTTAACTAAATATTTATTTTATTTGATTATCAGCTTAAAATAATAATTAAAATTGTATTTTATACCGCATAAATAACCATATGAACTGAAAACATAGTTACGCATTGTAATTATATAGATTCGACTTCCATTGTTTCCAAGATTACTTTGAGCTTAAAGTAAATATAGCGGCCGTCTGTCTTCACCAAGCTTCCGACACGGCTTACACAATTTTCCAGAGCGAAAAAATGAAAATATTAATAAACTAGTGGACCCGGACGCGGCTACGCCTGCTTAAACTATAAGAATATTTATTAAATATATTTATGAAATTATTTTCAGTTTTCAATAGAATTAGTAAGAAAATATAAGCCTAAATAACCAAAAAGTATAATAAGTAGAGACATATTGTTAGAAAAAAACATCAGAGTTATTGAAATGAACCAAGAAAAGAAGTAAAAGTAACTAAAGGATATTCTTAATATTAGAAAAAGTACCTAAAGTTTTCCGTGCGTGCGTAGATATTGACTCTATGAAATAACTAAACATTTTTCTAAAAACTAAATATTTTTTGGATAATTTTTGCGAGCTATATCAAATAAGAAGAGATCCAAAGTGTAGTTTAAATAAATTATAAACAGCAAATAATTACATAAAAATTAACAATCGTTCGAAAATGTATGAAAATTTATAAAACCGTCAACGTCACCTGCCTGCCTGCGAAGGCTAGGTCATTTCGAATCAGTGACATCTCCTTAATTATTTATTAGAATGTTACACAGTAAACTACAATTTCAATCTAGATAAAATGCTAAAAGTGACTTTTATATTTATTTTTATAAGGATGAATATTAAAATAAAAGTTCAAAAAGGACGTTTTCTTAAAACAACAATGAAACTTTGCAAACTATTGCTTAGCAACGACGGTTGTTATTAACATGGCAGAATAAATTGCATGTAAAATTAGAAAGTATTTTAATTTATTAGGACATATGTGTAATGTAATGTTATATAGCCTATAGCACTTCTGAAGAATGCAGCTTTCATACAAAACAAAAACAAAGAAAATGGGACGAATAGATCCAGAGATCTTAGCGTTCAAACAAACAAACAAACAAACTCTTCCGCTTTATTATATTAGTATAGATTAGTATAGATAATATTAATATATTAATTTAAATTTATATTTCCATTTCTTCGCTCTGGTCTCGAGGCATAGGGCGGTGTTGAGTTCCGCCACTTAACACGCAATGCCTCCATACTTCAGTAGAAAGTGGCAAACGGAGTGTTTTATCACTAGGTTCCCTTGCATATCCTGCTGTATGCGAGGTACAGCGTGAAGACAGATTTTTATTTAATAACTCATTCCCTCGAGTGGGAACCTACAACTATAGCGCTACAGTCATACTTTAGTACCCCGCAACGAACGCCTCAATTTAACTTAGAAATAATAGAAGCGTGCAATTAACCCGCTAGTGATTCAGTGTCAGTAAATTATTCGACAGAATGCTTAGACTTATCTTGTCATTTAAATGGACGAGAAATCACGAAATACTCGTAGCTCTTAATTCACCAAGGACTCTTGGTTTTGCGTTCCATTTCCTTGGAAACGGTGAGTCACTTGCATTAGCGAGTATTCGGACATTAACAATTGGGTCAGTCGCTATTTACATAAAACACGGATTTAGCTTCTTCAATGTTTTGTTTGTTATGGGAATGATTTTGTCTAAGACTTTAAATAATTTTATAATTAAAAGTAAAAATAATATTTTTTGTAGTCTAGATGCATCTAGTATCATTGCTTATTATATGCGTAGTTTTGGGTTTGAATCCTATAGTGGAGATAATATTAAACCTAAGCCATGTCGTAAATGAGTATGTATATTTTTATTAAAATCATTAATACTGGATTTTGGATAAATCTATGATATTAAATTAGTATATTAATTCAATATTTTTTCATAGATAATTTGTATTTCTTTAATTATTATATTTGTGATTAAAAGTAAAGACTACCATAAAGACTGATATCCAGAAAATATAGGGGCGTCAACCTTAAGTATACTACAAATATGAATGGTTTACATGTGAAATGATATTATAATGTTAGCTCCAAATTTATATAAAAAAATATTTCTGAACCAGTCGATAATAAATCTTTGAAGACAAATAGCTTATTTGCTATGATTGCTAATTTAATATATCAATTTAATGTATTAATTTAATATATAAATGTAATATATTCACATAATGGCAGTCCACATAATTTGTTGTTTGTCATTTGTTTAATTGAATTAAGATTTTTAATATTCATTACACAATTTTAGTAGGCGTTGATGAAGAGCATCGCCTACAGCTTTTGTATTGGAATTTACAATTTCCAAAGCTTCAGGTTTAATTGTCAAGTGACGAATATTTAAAAAGGCTTAACATTTTTCTTACCCTAGGTTCCTTTGCGTACCCTGCTGTATAAGAGATACAAATAAAAAAAAAAACATTTTAATATTTTTTATGTTAATGCGCCTCATGAATATTTTGCGTGGTAAACTGATTCCAAGTTTTTCCATCCTCTGCCTAAATTGAGACTGCATGTTAAAATTCAAGGGCTCACTTCGTGTAACCAGACGAGGAAGCTTCTATGTTTTAAAAATAAGCTTTTCTCAGAGTAAGGTTTGAAGCTGTGGCGTTAATAATAACTTTAAAAAAATGTATATCCAAAAAACAATATATCATTCAATCTATTTTTATTTAAACCAATTAAATTTTATATCTCACGCTGACATTAAGTACCAATGCGTTGGAAGCCTGTATGAATGGTATTTGTTGTGAGAGACGCCACGTGCGACGCCCACACAGTGAGGGTTGTAAGTGTCAACCGATTTGTACCTTTACCCGTTATTGCCACTGCCTTATATGATATAAAGTGAAAAAAAAAATAGTTTTTTCTTATAAATTATCAATTTAATAAGATCCTTAATTTTCCCGACAGTTACAAATTTTAAATGAATCTCTTTAAACGAATTAATCCTATATATTTAGTATAATACATTTTTGGTGACCTGACGTTTCGAACACGTTGCAGTAGTCCGTGGTCACGAGTACACCTGAGGTGGTATTCGTCTGTCAGTTAGCATCAAACGATTTCTTAAGCGCTTCGCGTTCTGCCCTGGATTCTTGCAGAATGAACTGACTGTATCTTGTCCTCTTGTTCTTTCTCAAAGTTTTGTGTCTTCCGCAACAAGGATATGGGATTTATTAATTATTATTTACTTCAAAACCTAATTATAATTACATAACAAAATAGATCTCGTCTTCAAAAAAAGCTGTAGCCTACCTCTAAAGAATTCACTAACAAACATAGATAGATTACCTTACAGTATAATGTACCTACCACACGAATTCTTCTACCATCGATGCTTTTATTAATAACATCGGTGCGCAGTTCCAAAACAGGCAATGCTGAAACGTAATGAGTTGCAGATGTGGGTGGGCCGATATAAAGGAGTTCAAGTCAAGGACGGGCATCGATTGACAACTTAATTAGGAATACAATGGTACCCGGGGGGATGCCGCCGATGAAAAGTAAGATTCTATTAGTTATATAGCTATAGACGGCGAGAACTAAAATGAAACGATCAAGAAGTTTATAAAATATTTCGTGTTTGCTATTTTTATACATTTTAAATCAAAACAATGTTTATCGGTCGTCGATTTGAATCCATTCAAAATAGTTTCATTTAAAACAATGAAGAAAGTTACCTATTTCTATCATAATCAATTTTCGTCCATTATGACATGAGATTGGCATAGGCGCGCTCCAAATAAATGAACGTTCGATTCTCAAAACAAATGTATTATTGGAAAATATAAACAAAATTATATTATTGTATTTATGAAAGACCAGTGGACCCGAACGCGGCTACGCCCGCTTGAACTATAGGAATATTTATTAAATATATTTATGATTTTTTTTTCAGTTTTCAATAGAGAGATGCGTTAAGCAATCTCATTTTGGGCGACGTTTTCTAACAACAAACTCTGCGAATCGTTGCTTAGCAACGGTGGTTGTTATTAACATGGCGGAGTAAATTGCATGTCAATTAATAAGTATTTTAATATATTTGTATATATCGAATATATTACTAATATAAGAAAAAAAAGTATCCTATGTTTATCCCGAGATCCTCAAGTATCTCTATATGAGTATTTTATCACACTTAAATTAGCGGTTTGGGCAACGGTGGTTGTTATTAACATGGCGGAGTAAATTGCATGTCAATTAATAAGTATTTTAATATATTTGTATATATCGAAAATATTACTAGTATGAGAAAAAAAAAAGTATCCTATGTTCATCCCGAGATCCTCAAGTATCTCTATATGAGTATTTTATCACAATTAAATTAGCGGTTTGGGCCTGACTGCGTAAAAGACAGACAGACAGATAGAGTTACTTTCGAATTTATAATATAGGTATGGATATAAGAAAATGTAGGTTATAGAAATAATTGCATAATCCGTGTGTGCATCTATCATTCTGTCTAATATTTTGTTAACTATTAAAGAACAAAAATCAAATACTAATTTCTTTGCTCTGGTATCGAGGCAAAGCGCGGCGTTGAGTTCCGCCACTTAACACGGCGGTAAATGGAGAACGGAGCGTAATTCAGCGTGTTGCTAAAAAAATATACTAATTATATAATGTTATTCTAAAAATAGGCAAAAATTACAAAACAAAAGAAGAAGCAAAATGACATAAGATAAATTAATATTTAATAGGATTACAACAACATTCCTCACACCTTATCGTGTTCGCTATCACATTTCTATGAATGGACAACATAAGCGCGTTAGCATCTCGAAGACCGTGGGCGGCCCTGCCGTTCGTTCACCATGGCTAATGAATGAACAGACAGCTTTGTATAATTTGCATTTTTATTATTAAATTATAATTTACGACTCATAAAAATTACTATTACTATTTTTTTTCCAGATTCACGTTGTCTCTTGCATGTAGCAGTGTGGGTAAAGGAAACCTAGTGTTAAGACACTCCGCTCCCCGTTTTCCGCCGCATTTCAGAGGCGTTGAATGTTGAGTTGAAAACTCAACAAATATTTTCATTTTTGAAAAAAAGAAATTCGAAAAAATGAAAATATAACTATTTAATTTTCTTGAGTGGGAACCGACGCCAGAGTACGGCAGAAAGTGAGCAATGGAAGAATCTTAATGGCAAACGGAGTGTCTTAACTATGTGCGGAATACAGCGGGAAACTAAACAAAGATGCACTTCTACTTTTTTGACTGTCAAAAGTTGTAACTTCCCGTTTTAGCTTTTCAGTTGAATATTTAGAACTCGGTTCTATAAAAGACTTCATTGTTCATTTTACTAAACATAGTAACTATTAGCATACACCGGTGTTATCCAAATTAGTGTGTTTCCGGTTGCTAAGCAGGACGTCCACGACTTCAATATTAACAGAACAATTGTCTCAATTGTCCACATGAAATTATTAGAGAAATCTTCAAATAACCAACCCAACCAGTAATTATGAAAAAGTGGAATTAGATTCAATTAGCTATCTCTGAGAGGAACAGACTTGGACTTGGCTGACCCAAATACATTATAGACTGTTTGTAAAAGTATGGGGACTATAGCACAAGGGCTTATATATAATTCGCTATAGCTATAGCTTTTTTCAAAATATTTTTAACAGGTGAGTAATGAAATATTTTACTCGGGCAAAATATCTATTAAGATTCCTGTCAATAAAAACAAGAAAAAATATCTATGAAAATATTTTATTCATGTTTAATGAATGAAGGTTTAATTGATAAAAAAAGGTGCTTCTAAAACAAAGACCAATATAAAGAATGGAGAATATTAAGGTCTACCCCGAACGCAAAAGTGTGTGATGAAAAAAAATCTTTATCTTACGTCATTTAATATCAAGCACTTAGTTTTTTTTCTAAGGCAGAAGATGCTTTCTCTAGTGCAAGGTATATTTTGGAATGTGTGTGTATTTTTACAGATGTTGGCATTGGTGGTGAAGAGAGTGAAGCCATAATCAAAGGACAGACTGCGACAAGCGTGAGAGAGTTATGAGAGATGAGAGTTATAACTAAGTAATGCCAAGTGAGACAAACACAGCGAGCACCTATTCGTAACTAACAACAGAAACTATAAGCGTAGTGAAGCGAAACGCTGACGTACCTTCCGCTTTACTAATTATCTTCTAAATGAAAATTCATGAACATGACATTAAGGCCTCTAAAAATAAATCTCAAACTCTTTGTATTCCCCTTTGAAGAAATTTATTTTTGTCTTTTTAAAGTTGAAATTGAAACATACCATGGTCGCTTCGGATCATATAACAGCGTGTTGCCTGTCGTCGCTGTGACAACCGCTTGCTCTTATAACAAAATAAAACTGTAACTGCGTTCAGTATTACCAGTATCACATTTTTATTTTAGAATTTGGCTGTCAATATATTTAAAAAAAAAACAAATCAATTGAGCAGCAGCATAGGCAGAGGGTATAGTGTTAAGACACTCTGTTCTCTACTTTTCTTCTAGAGGGAATGAATTAATATTAAACAATAATAATCGATCCCCAATCGAATCCACTTGAGCCCCTGCACTTGGCCTCATCTCAAACGTTAACATAAAATAGAAGGTATTTTACTGTTATTTGTTTAGTCTTATTTATTTAGCACGAAGCCGTGCCCGAACGCATTAGACAAGTTTACAAATCAACAGTAAATACTTAAACTGCTCAGCTTATCTGACCTATGCGCCCACGACCTAAGGGCCGACAACCATTCCCCACGCACCACTCACATTCCACGCTACCTTTACACCTAAATATCGTTTTGTTATCTACATTTAAAGCTTGCACACAGTAAAACTTTAAACAACTTTCAATATATGTCATTTCAAATACGAAGATTTCAATGTAATTTGTAATATGGTATCATTTGCATTTCACGTTTGCATTAATTAGTAATATAGTAAAATAATTGTTGGTCTATGATATTATTTCAAATTGTAAAAAGTTATCTCACTTTTTTTGTTACAATATATTTTTCTTCCCTCTTATTAATGAAACTCTGGTCTGTTCACAAATATTTTAAATGGTAACGACATATTACATAATTATGTAATGATTTTTCAGCTACTTCGAACTAATTTTTGTTTTTTTGGCCAAAAAGCTTCGCCCTTTTTCCCGCCCGAGTAGGCTTAGAATGAACCTACGTTCCCCGCTTGCCGCCATATTTTCAAAACATTGCGTATTTATTCAATGGCAGGGCTCTATGTTTTATCTACCATATCCAGAAAATAAAAATAATTTAAATATTATGCGAATGAAGTTGAATACGAAAATATATAACATATTGTGTAGTACCTCCTACCTACATAATTGTGTAGTAGCGGCATTAATGTTAGTTTCGAGCAATGACGAAATAACTAATGGCTGCCATTTACATTTTGGGATGTCACAACGCACGTTAACATGGGAGTTTGGATATTCTCTTGAGTTACTATTTTTAAAAACATATTTTTATTTTATAAACTTAATATATGTACTTTATCAGCTTCACGCTATATCCCCCAAACAGCAAAGTAGGTAGGAACCTAGTGTTAAGACACTCTGTTCACCAATTACTCCACCAAGTTCTGTTTTCCTTGGCAAAAAATATTTTATTAAATATAATTTAAATAACAATTTTATAACATTTCTCTTAAATAGTCTTTCGTAATAGTCAAAATAAAGATAGTTATTATAAGTAATTTCATTTTCCTTTGTACACGATTCAAAAAATATATTTATCTCACGTATCACGTTTAAAATGAAGTAAACATTAAAAAGTCCATCTGAAGCTCAGCACAGGCCGCGTATAGGTAAGTAATTAGCAACCGCGTTGGAAACCGCTTTCCCTACAGTACCTACAGATACTTTGTGAAAGTATGCCCTAACACACTTATGTGCTTTTGAAGTTTTCAATTATAATTAAATACTATTAGCATTACAAAATATTTACAAGCATTTTTTTGTTAATAATTTAAGATCTGTGTTAACTGCAATCTTAGTACCAATTTGGTAGACATAAAACTCAATCAATTCATTTGATAATAGATGTGATATTCGATAGATTTGATTTTTCTCAACGGTATTTAAAATATATTTCAAGCAAAAGTACCTAAATAGAATATTAGAACGACTAAGCATCTCTACGCAATCGAAGATTTTAATTAAAATAGTTGAAATATTTATATTGAAGTCTTAATGGGAATGTAATGTGGTATGCGCGGGCGCAGCGACCAGACACGGCGGCGTCCGCGCCCACGCGCCTCGCGGCCTTTGATCAATGTTTGCCTCTAACTATTCTGATAAGCTATCGTGGGTGTTTATTGCCTTCAAAACTTTTTGATTTTCCGCCTTTATAAAATTATTGGGAATATTTATAGATTTTGTAATACAATTTAATATATAATTAATGTAAAAGTAGTATTTCATAATTTTGGAATCATATTTAGTAAGGAAAGCTTTTATCGGACTTATATTAAATTTCAATTCTATTAATCAGGATAAGAAAATACGAAATAGGGAAAAATGAAAGTCTTGTTGTATTTACGAAAATAAATAATTTTCAACTGCACCAAAATGTGTGTATTATCCTTTATTTTTTTATACAATGTTAAAAGACAAAATCATAACGGTTAGAATATTTCTATAAGCGCCAATGTACTAGACAGCATGGCGGCTGCGCCCACGCATTCCACTTCACAGCAACTTGACTGAATATCGTAACAACGTGGTTATTTCATCTTGAATGTAAATGAATCTAATATAAATACTAAAACTGTTCAAATATGAATACTGTGTAAAATAGGAATAATATATTAAATTAAATTAAATCAGCTTCACGCTGCACAGCAGTGTAGGTAGAGGGAACCTGGTGTTAAGACACTCCGTTCCCCACTTTCTTCCGAATTCTGGAGGCATCGCGTTACAGTCACACCCTTGTGCCTGCGTATATATCCTTACACCATTATATATCCTTTGAGATTGATTTATATATATTTATTTTTTATTGATTTGAGCTCAGGTTGTATAATTTTCAAACTTGCCAAAATTTGTTTCGTTATCAGTATAATGAAAATTAAAATAATTCCTCTGAGCGGGAATCGAATCGTCGCCAATACAGGCAGACGGCGTGTAGCTATGCCACGGTGGCCTCTATTTGGGACCTCATGGAACGTTTATTTTTAACAAGATTTTTTTCTAACTTTATTTCAATATAATTAAACAAATATGTATATAAAATATCTGCAAATCTAAGAAAACGTCCAATCAGTACCTTACACTTAAAATTTTCTATTCTAATATTATTTCTTGGTTAATAAATAATTTACTGTTTTAATTTAGTTATTAGATAAATATGTATCTGACAAAATGTAGACAATAAAACGTAATATATAAATTACATAGAGTTACTTCATTGTAATGTTATCAAATAGGAGTGGCCGACCTTTAAAATAATACAAAGGTATGTAAAGGGCCTTCGCTGGAGCGTATCTAAATATTGTAGACTTGTAGAGCTAGAATATATTAATGTTTCAAAGAAGCTACTTCATTAACGCTAGTTGAATATACATTGAACTCTTGATTATTTAATAGTTGAAGGTTGTATGGAAATGTATTGAAATACATTTTTTTATTTAATCATAGCTGTATGAACTCATCCAACACAGTTATGAAGGACTCTGTAGATAATGATTTTATAATGTGTCTGTGGACGAAAAGAAAAGAAAACAATACAGCTGCAGAAGAAATATATAATCTGTGAAAAGTTCAACTGTCAATTTATCACGATTTATGATGGATTTGAGAGCATGGCCTATTGACCGACAGACAGATAGACAGACGGATGGACAGTGAAATCTTAGTTATAGCATATATATCATATATATTTGGGCATGGAACCCAAAAAGTACGTATCTATATACTACATAATTAATGTAGAAAGGTAGACAAATATAATTATTGATCATGATTATTATTTATCAAAGTTTAATTCAAAATAAATATTCGCCTATACGTCCCGAAATTGCACGCCATCAATAGTTTTGTCAACATTCAATCACGTTTTGCATATTTAACATTGCAGTTGCACTTTATTTGAGTACGATGTGAACGACCCCTGCTAATTAATAGAATAAAGCGCTCGAACAAACAGATCTAATAGGATTTATGTGTGGATATCTCTTGTTAAATATAATATAACAAATGGTTCATAAGACCTTCACTCGGTAGGTACTGAAACATAAAATAAATGTTTTATATTCACAACCTTGTAAACTATTATTATATGCCGAAGTTAGTTTATGCAGATACTCGTTTAATATTAACAGCACGATACAAAACATTTCATCGAATGTGTTAATAAATTTGAATCGAGCATAAATATCGATTCACTATCGATGCCTTATATTTTCATTTGAGACGAAAATAACATCGATATTTGAAACACGACCACACTGATCGAACGAAGAACTCGAAACCAAAATAGAGGTGTTATTTGCAAAACAGAGGTGATATATTTAACATCTTTGTTTAACTTAAATTATTATCTTTATTTATACAGTTAAATTAAAATGTAATCAGCTTCACGCTGTATCCCGCACACAGCAGTGTAGGCAGAGGGATTTCTGGAGGCTTTCTGGGCATTGCGCTTTGCCTGGTGTCACCAGAGCGAAGAAATGGAAATATAAATTTAAGTAATGGAATTATAAATTGTTATAATGGAAATATAATACAAATTGTTAACAATAATAATGGAAATATAAATTATTAAAACACCGGAAAAGAAAATATTAAAAATGTCATTTCATCGAGTGGGAATCGAACCTGTAGAGTTTACATTCACACAATTATATGCCCCTAGGTCACGAATGGCCTAGCATTACTATATTTATGTCTTGCATACATCTATATATTTTACTGATAACAACTTTAAAGCACAATAGCGGGCTTAACAAAATTGCACATATCACCATTACGAGTGCCAATACGCATGCACCCGACTACTTCTGCGAACTTAACGTTGCATTTGTTACAGTCCACGTGCGTTAAGGGGAAATATAGACAGAAATCTTATATTTCTAAGAACTTAGCCGTGTTACGTTACTAAAGCAACCAACGACAGTATCTATTAAGCAACTACTTATAAAATCACGCAACATCAGAGTAGGCAGAGGAAACCTAGTGTTAAGACACTCCGTTCCCCACTTTCCACCGTATTCTGGAAGCATTGTGTATTGATTGGCGGAACTCAAAACCGCATTCTGCCAGAATAAAGAAACGTAAATATAGATTTAATTAAATATTTCATTTCGTCGAGTCGGGATCGAAACCCCAAGCAGTCGCGTTTACAGCTACACACTAGTGCCTGCGCCAGGACTGGCCACAAAACTCTCAAATTTTTTTATTGAAGAAATGACGACAGCATCTACTAAACAAGTACTTACTTATACAACAAATTAAGCCTGATAATCAGAAACCGGCATACCCACGCTCCCCACTTTCATCTTTGAACGGAAGTACCAATCTAGCGATTACATCGTAGAATCTAAGATGCGCCGGTGGGCGGGCCCTTCGCCCACATACTCGTGGCGGAAGGAAAGCACGAAACGGGGCGAATTTATGATAGCTCGTTTTAAGCATAAATTTACAAGCTAAATGGACTCTTTAACGACAGCGTGATAAATTGCTGACGCGTGCCGCTTGTCGCGTGGGGCTCTCGTGCAGTGGGAATAAACTTTGTACAGGGTGTTTGAAAATCTGGATGAGTTTTTTTGTAGTTTCACGCTTCCGCATAAAGCAAGGTAGGCAGGGGGAGCCCGGTGCTGGAAGACACTTGGTTCCCCACTTTCCGCCGAAATAAATCCAAACGTGTTTAATTAATTGATATATTTTTTGTGAAATTTATAAAGAAGAGATCAGTTTGGTATTTGAAACATAGCATAGCATAGCTTTAACTATTTATTTTGACTTTAGCTTTCATTTAGCAAAGTTTAATCTTCAGTATGTGTGTTGGTCACCCTACTTCTCCTAAACGACTTAATCCTTTGAATAGGTTCCTGGATGGATTGAAAATATTATTGGACTTAGAAGGTGTGTACTGTTAGAAATCGGTTAAACTGATAATAAAATTAGATATGTCATGTTTGTGATGGTGGTTCTTTTGAGGGTACTAAAAGATTATTGTATAAAAATTTTTACTATGTAATTGTAATTTCTTTTGAAGACAAATATAATTATTTCCAAAACTTGCATAATGCAATGGAAAAACAATCTTTGTAGACCAAATTTAGTAGCTCAAGCGTTGATTGATCCCACATTCCGGACTTTGCCCGCAAGCTGGGTCCAGTACATTGTGTTGCGAGTTTTATAGACGACAATGCGACATTCGCAAATTATGTTTTCCGTCCTGTTCGAATCACAGCTCGTCTTCGCCGGATGGGATACGATCGCCCTCCCCAAATACGGACAAGGACATTTCTATATTAGACTGAGATCCCAGGTCCCCCAGACCTACGTCATTTAGGCAAAGCTGAAATTTTATGGATTAATAGTTTAATATGTTGTTAATACGATATGCGTTACTAAATTGAAAATGGAATATTTTCAGAAGTAGCGCCAATTAAAGGTGTAAGTAGAAACGCTCGTGTTTAAATATGTTTTTAATAATAATATGAAAAATGTATATTTATTATTTATTATCAGAACCTTAACGTGAGCCTTTACTTCTGTCAGACGTCCTAAAGATTTTTTGAAATTGAAACAAACCACGTTATTAATAAATTGACTAATAATTATGTACGGGACAATTTAAGACCCCTTATAAGCACCTAGCTCAACCATCCTCCCAGACAGAGATGTATGTACCTTTATTTGGTATCTTCTTTTCTATCAGCTTTTCTAAAATGACGTAGGTCAGGGGGCCCTAGGATCTTGGGTTAAATGAATTTATTCATACGTGACGGTAAGTCTGATGATGGAATGGAATAGCCGACGTCCGGCTGCCCACGTGCACCCACGCCGCCTATGATATGATATTTAGAACAAATCTTTCTTGTTACTTATAAAATTACTCCTGTCGGCTAAGGCTTATCGGTATTGACTTATGGGCCTTTGTACTGCGAAACGATAAGATAACGACCGGACAAGCGTTAAGGATATAAATAATATGCTATAACATCTCGGTCGTTTACATGCTACCAATAGTGCGTGTACTGTATTTCGAAACGAAAAGCAAGGCCCTCTACGTATAAGCTATTATATAAAGAAAATAATTTAAAAGGAAATTAACATTTTTTTATATTTTGGTTTTCTTCTCTATATTCATATGAACTTACTTATCTAGTATAATAATTAAATATATATATTTTTTCATTATTATTGTAATATAATACACATTTGCTAAATATTTGACGTAAGCCTCACATCGCTGATATTTACTAAGTTATTAATAATCGATATCTAGTTGCCTTGAAACAATTAAGCCAAGGCAGTAATAATAAAATTATATGATCAGTTGAAAAAAAAAAACTAATATTATTTCTAAACTCAAATATTTGTATATTCGTTTATGTCGGTGTTTCTTGTTTTTTTATAACTTTATTATATAAATCAGCTTCACGCTGTATCCTGCACGCACCAGGGTAGCCAGAGTGAACGTAGTGTTAAGACATTCCGTTCCCCATTTTATATTAACAATAAATAAAAAACAAACCGGTGATTTTATTATTTTCTAATAAAACAAAGCAAATAGTGCAACGTTGTTATATTATTTCATCGAGTGTATACTTCAAATGCGCGAGGTGCATTCTCAGGTGTAGGGAATATCGTATTTCTAAAGGCGGTTATACCAACAACTCTATCTTGAGTTATTGACATCAATATTAATGAATACCGCCATTTTATATGTAATTACACATATTAAATTTCATTCCAATAAATCGATTAGCAATTACATTAATATTGTAAAATTTTTATTGTAGGTATCTGTTGTTCATATAAAATTTAAAAAAAAATCGTCTTCACGCACACAGCACCTAGTCTTAAACACACTCCATTCACAATTTTCCGCCGAAATCTAGAGGCATTGCGTGTTAATAGGCGTGTTAGCCCTGAAAACACGCCGAAGATATAAAAATACAAATTTGTATAAATATTTGGGGATCTAGTGGGGATCGAACTCACAACCGTCTACCTACCGTTACACACCTGTGACCCTGCGTCACGAATGACTTCAATCGTTTGTTATTACAATATAAAATTTTATTCCAATAAAACGATTAAAAATAACATTAATATTATAAAATTCTATCGAGAAATATTGTTCATATAAAATAATTCTTTATATATTCACAATAGTAGCAATTAACAGTACTTAGCCGTTTTATTAATATCAAAATTATTATACGGAACACCTTATACGAGTATGCCGCTGTAGCGCAATTGGAATATGTCAAAAAAGTTGCTAGAGGATGTTGGTTTAAATTCTAATTCGAATATTTTTAATTTTGATCTAGACAAAATATTGGCTGGAGTAATAAGCCACACGAGAGTGCAATTTCCCGAAATAAACGTAACGCGGAAAATAGAACTTTTCGACAAGATATTTCTTAAAATATATTAAATAAATATACATTTTTAACATTATATAAAGTGTTATTACTTATTAGTGTATTAGTTTACATAGAATGATGTTGTTTGAAAATATATAGAAATTTTAACATAGCTTAATTAAAGTTTTAAAAAATGTCACTTGGGGCTTAGATAATCATTTACAGACGACCAGTTCAAATTTTCATCTTTCACAAGTCTCTATTTGTCAGATTGTGTTAAGTAATAAATAATAATCAAGGTATATTAAATTATATATCTCCAGCTCTTACGAGTATATCTAACCAGCGAGCTTAGGAAACGTGGCTTAACGGTCCCCCATCACGTTTCTGGTATCTTTATTAACTCATTACATCGTTATGGCTTGTGTAATTTTAAATTAAATCATTTAACGATAGTAATTTCTAATATGAAAACATGTATTGAAATTACTTATTTTAGAAACGTTTAAGAATTTGAACTTATTGGGATCTTACATAATATATATGTACACTAGTGGACCCGAACGCGGCTACGCCCGCTTGAACTATACCTACGAATATTTATGAAATTATTTTCAGTTTTCACTTCACTTCACTTTTCAGAGGGATGCGTTAAGCAAGCTCATTTTGGGTGACGTTTTCTAACAACAAACTTTACAAATCGTTGCTTAGCAACGACAGTTGTTATTAACATGGCGGAATAAATTGCATGTCAAATTAATACGTATTTTAATATTGGATATATATCGAAAATATTATAAATATGAGAAAAAAAAGTATCCTATGTTCATCCCGGGACACTCAAGTATCTCTATATGAGTATTTTATCACAATTGAATTGGCGGTTTGGCCCTGATTGCGTAAAAGACAGACAGACAGAGTTACTTTCGAATTTATAATATAGGTATGGATGGATGTGACTTATTAGGATTTAATAAAATTCTATGCCTATTTTCTTAATTCTCTCTTTATAGCGAGAAGAGATCTATAGAGACTCTCTCACTCTATAAAATAGCAGTATATACTGAATGTTAAATATAAATTAGCTCTAGGCTTCTTACCTGTACGATAACCGGCATTCGAGAGGTAGGTGGCAAATGTGTTCGTCTCATGTTTGGCCTGCCACATCGGTGAAGAGCAGTTATCGTTGTTGGTGTACACGTGGTGATTGTGCACATAGACACCAGTTAACAGCGAACTCCTGTACAAAATAGAATAGTAAAGTTATAACAGAGGCCGCTTATGGCGCAGTGGGGTAGGGCGTTCGATTCTCATTCGAGGGAATGATTACCTATTTAAATTATTATGGTAAATAACGTTCCTTGTTCAGTTCCAACTTCCGCCACTCAACACGCATTGTCTCTAAAACATTGGGCGGAAAGTGAAAAACAGAATGAGAGTAAACACTAGGCCCCCTATATTCCTCCCCAGCAATAATATTAAATTTATTAAAAAACATATTATTTGATGAATTTGCTATATGAAAATATTTATTTATTAATTTACTAAGTACAAATATTGTATTGAAATTCTCTGCAATTACCAATTCTTCTCCAAAAAAAATCACAGCAATTTTATGAGTAGTATATCGCCAAATGTAGTCTAGACCTTACAAACCGGACTTTACAATGGCTAGTTAGTGAGTGACATTCTCTATTGTTAAACAGGAACTATCGACCTATTCTACAGCCGCCGTGTTAAAGCACTTAATCCTGCAGAATATCTTATAGGTATACTGCATAGAAATCTGATCCAATATATTATTCAAGTAATTCTTTTCAGTTTCACGTTGCTACAGTCGGTGGCAGGGTAGGCAGTGGGAGCCTAGTGCTAAGACACTCCGCTCTCCACTTTTCGCCAAATCCTGGAGACATTGCCAGTTGAATGTCACAACTTAACGGTTCCATTTGCCTCGACACTAGAGCGCCGAAATGTCAATATTAAATATTTTTATCGAGTGAGAATTGAAACCATAACCTGACCCGTCTACAATCACACGTGAGTGCCTCTGCGCCAGACTGGACTTTTAATAAGACATTAGTCTTAAATAATAAATTATATTTTAATGCACATATATATAAAATCGTACAAATAAAAAAAACTACTTTAAGACTTACCTAGATGGACAACACATGGGCGTCGTCGTGTACGCATGGCGGAACTCTGCTCCAGCACTCCTTACAGCTTTCATCGTCCTCGGCATAAAATTCAAACTTCCGAGTTCAACATCCTGGTCATCTGTTAAAATCAGTATTATATTGGGCTTCTTTTCTCGTGGTTGTGGATATGGAATATATCCTCCACTCTGCCATTTATTCGTCAACTTTGGCTTGAATCTAGTTGTATTTTCTCTTACAGGCAGCGGACGACCTGGCTTACTTTGGTTGCCTTGTTTCCGTCTTTCATTTATTTTATCTGAAGAATTTTTCATCCAGTGTTTTTCCGTTTTACGATTTTTGTCATCTTTTTTGGCGTACGGATCTGTTCGATTGTTGATGTCTTCTTCGGAAGAGTGAGCATCTGATCCTCTTCTTCTATCACGTCGGATTTCATGTTCGCGCTCCCAAAATCTGCGTCTATCTCCTCGAAAACGAGAGCTATTTCTGTGCCGCAAATACCTTCTTTCAGGTAAGTCTGTCAATGTCCCATTAAAAGTAGTCCGATTTCGATTATTCTCTTTATTCCTTATTTCTCTAGCTCGAGAATCATCATCTTCCAAGGAATCCCTCTTTGCACTTATTAGTAAAAAATTCCAAGTTAACAACAGTGATATTATTTTAAAATTCATCTTACATTTATATTGCTTTCTATTATGAATTTTAAAACTTCTAAGAAGTTATTGTAAATTTATATTTATAAATTCATAGGATGCCATGTTTTTCTACACATCCCACACCAATTATTTTATAATTCCAAGTGCCATCTTGTGTCACCTGAAAAGAGAAATTCACAAGTTAAAAAAACCAAGAGAATGCTTATTCATTTCAATATTGATCTACATTTCATTTTTATATTAATCCTAAATACTCGTATATTACATTCAATACGTGGGGTATTGAATGTAATATTCATAATCATTTTACTAAAAAAATATAAATATAATAGATAGATATTATAGAAACAGAACTAAATATTTTTTATTCTAAACATATATTGATTAGATACATCTTGTTTATTTTATTATAGGGAACAGCTCGCGCCATGCAGCATTCTATCGCAATATATCAGAGAACCAATCAGGAATTGCTTTTAGTAGAATTGAACTGGCATGGACTGACCCTTTTCAAAATGAACTGCTCTCTTCCCTTCCATTTCAATTGATACTTTTAAACACTCAGCTAATTTAACCGGCTTAGCCATACAGACCCTTTAAGTAAAGAATGGTAAATTATAGGGTACCCATATAGAGAAATATAACGTTAAACAAGTTACTTTTCAATTACTCTCTTTGTAAAGAAAGATAGCAAAGTTCCGTTCTATGGGGAACGGAGCATTTGGACACTACGAGTAGGCTCCCTCTGCCTACTCTGCTATAAGCGCGATGCAGCGTAAAGTTATTTATTTCTTGTAATAGAATGTTCTTCTTATAAAATTTAATGTGACAGATAATATGGATATATATATTTGCCAGGATCAGTTTCATTTCCTGTTCTCAGTACGTAGACCTTTTAAAACTCGATAGCCTCCCGATTCGTATCAGCACGTCAATCTAAATAACTTTAATCGATAAATAAAGTAAATATATTCAATTGCGTATTTTAATACTATAAACGATAATGGCTGTGGGATTTTCAGGCATACAAATAAAAAAGCAGCTTCATGGTTTCTGGCCATATTTCAGCAATTTCGTGTTGAGTGGACGTTGCACTTAACATCGTTCTTAGTCTTGGTAAAACGGGAACAAAAGGGGTTTGAACCGAATCCACCATTACGCCACAAATAGGCAATATCCATATGCCATGATAACTTAATATAAAAAAAAATATTGAAATCAATTTCGATAGTCATAATTAAAATGTATTTATTGCAAACATAATATGTAAATCTATACCTAAAAGTCAAACAACCGACCAGCATTTTACTTTTCCTCCTATAGCACCATAAAAAATATTTTTTATAGCAGGATAGGTCAACACAAACATTTATAGGGTCAGTAACAAGTAGTTTGTGAAACGATAACAAATAAACTAGAAACGAGAGAGTCTCGTATGCGTGCCCGTGCTCTGATCCTGATTTATGGCCGCGCAGACCATGACGTAATTGATAGGGGCATGGCGGTCGATGTAGACGGGAGATGAGAGAGTAGAGGCATTCCTTAAAAATATATACTTAACAATTATATATTATTTTATTCACATAAATGTATTCAAACTGGGGCGCAGAGGAATTAGCGTAAACGTGAAAGGTTGAGGGTTCGATTCCCACTTGCTCTAGGTACCGTGGCAAAGCGAGGCGTTAAGTCTACTACTTAATAATGTCTCCATAATTTTTCGGAACAGAATATCTTAGCACAAGGTTCACTCTGCCTACCCTTTTATCTGCGGGATAAAGCGTGAAGCTGTCAAGCTTAAAGTCTAAATCATTACATTATTTTATGAGATCAAATTACATAATTGTTATTTTATACTTATAACATAAGTAATAATAAACACATAGGTATTATATTTTGAAATGTTGTAACTAACTTAAGATGTTTTCCCTTTCACGAAGTTTATTTGTGTAAATGTAGAGCTCAGCGACTGTTGATTTACAATTCCTACTCAATACATTGATGGTATTGCGATCGTTGCTCTCGCTTGTTTATACGACCAAAGCACGCATATTATTTACGGGAAGAAGGAATCCGGTTCAAAGACGTAATATCATTTACTACGTTGCATAGAGAAGAATGCTTCGATTTTATTTTTATTTAGCGATTTTTTAGCTCCATGCACGCTCACTGGCAGCTGCGAAGTGAGAACGTAGTGTTAAGACATTTCTTTCCCTGCTTTTCTCATGAATTCGTGATTATTGAAACCTACTTCAACGGGAAAATAAAAACGAATCCAGCTTAATCATTTTAACGATTTTTTTATAGAGGATATACCATACGTTTGCATTACATCTTGAGTAGTCTATTTTTTTTTATAAACGTATATAATTTATCACAACAATAAATAATTATTTCTTATAATAATAATAAATTACGTATTCTTTGTTCATCAGTATAATATTCAGCTCAAACAAAATCATTTACGTTTCTCACCTTTATTTCGCAATACAAAAACAACATTTTAATTAATGTCTGCGAAATTACAAAGACTACCTATCCTTTTATTTGTCATCTTGTTAATTCAGGACTGTCCCTTTCTTTAGGTATGCGTCCTCACGGTTCACCTCTTACCGAAAAACTCATTACTTGCCAAGTGACTCGCATCTTTAATTTGAGCCTCATTACATTTCAAGTGCACTTGTTTTACGGCGTTCGTTAACGGCCGGACGAAAATCGCCATTTGGAGAACAATTACTATAGTCTTCTTTGAATTTAGATATTTTAAGCTGACTTAAATTTAATAAAAGTGAATTATATCTAATTGTCTGCTTTTTGTGCTCAAAAGATTTCTAAAGTAAATTTTCGACTAAACTGTTTAAACTAAAGTTAATTGAAAAAGCTACCCAACCTGTACGTATATTTTAAAATTAACAAATATTTATTCGTAAGTATCTTACAGTTAGTTGCTTTAGAGAAAAATACATACTCGCTGTAAATTTCATTTAATAAATATTTATGTATGCATATAGAATTGGCAAGCCTTTTATGTTTACATATAGTTAATATAGAAAAAAGTATGCTTTTTAAGAGTTTAAGATCGGTTCCTCGGGCCCGTGCCTATTCTGCATACGATAAAATACAAAATAATCGACAATAATATACAGTATGGCTGACGAGTTTTGGCCGCACCGTACAACTTTGGCACATTGTTTCCTGAGGAAGAAAAAATCAAACGTAAGAAATCCTAAAATCAAATTTACGCAGCTATCTACAGCTAACTTAGAGGACCACGACTCGCCAACCTTACTGTACCTTAGCCTTAGACAGTCGTAGTACGGGTTGCTATTGGCTTCATAGGCACCAGATCACGATCGGCAAGCCCCTGTTAACAATACAAGAGTGTTTTACGCCTGCAGCGGTACCTACGAGAGATTTAAAGATATTTGAAAGAGGTGGTACAGGAATAATGATGCTATTTAATTATATATTATATAATTATATTAATTTAATTATATTTAAAATAGAAAGTTAATATTTTTTAATTTTCACGCTATTTTGTGTATGTACTAGGGTAGGCAGTGGAAGGCTAGTGTTAGAACTATCGGTTTCCCATTTTCCGCCGTATTCTGTAGGCATTGCTAGTTGAGTGACGGAACTCTACGTCGCACTTTATCTCGTCACCAGAGCGATGAAATGAAAATATTTATGTATTTTATTTCCTCGAGTGGAATTCAACCCACCACCTGTCGCGTTTATAACTTCTTTGCAACGACTGGCATAATTTGATAAGTTGATAGGATCATTTCGTAGGTTCATATCCGAATTAGACGATTTGTAAAAAAACTTTTCATATATTTTAATTATTCAATTACATAAAGAAACGAAAATGTAATAATATATTAGTACTAGTGGACCCGGACGCGGCTACACGTGCTTATTTATTAGAATGTCATACAGTAAACTATAATTTCAATCTAGATAAAATGCTAAAAGTAACTTTTATATTTATTTTCATAACGTCCTTATGTTATGTTACGTCCATACTATCAAAATGTCGCGGTCGTTCGCGTAGCGACGGTTGCTATTAACATAGCAGAATAAATTGCATGTCAAATTAGAAAGTATTTTAATAGATTAGTATATATGAGTAATGTAATGTTATATAGCCTATAGCACTTCTGACGAATGCAGCTTTCATACAAAACAAAATCAAAGTAAATCGGACCAGTGGATCCATTGTCACCAGTGGATTCCGCTTTATTATATTAGTATAGATATGACCGTGGTACTATAAAAGACCTACACCAGATCAATCGCTTTAAATGAGTAAGTACCGATGTGTGGTCAGTTAAATCAAATTGCTCGTTTCATTGGGTACATAACTGTTACATGATATTCATAGCATTTAGAGTTGGTTGTTTATGATGACTTTTGATTAGCTATCATGTCCTTTTGCTCTTGGAATGCAAACAATGGATGGAAATTCGATGCTTATTTTTAGGGTTCCGTACCTTGAAAGGTTATAATGGTAGACAGAGGGAACCTAGTGTTAAGACACTCCTTTCTCCACATATTAAGAACAATAGTTTTTATTAATATATACCTATTCAAACAAAAACAAATATTGTACAACTGATTTCGAGTAGGTATCTATATTTATTTACTAATTGTCTTTTAAAAGGCAACCGAGTGCTCTATTAATGATGTAGTTATTATTTTAACTGGTTAGCAAAGGTTTCATTTCGAGCATATTTTGAATCGATATTTGAATGATTACGGTAATATTTTCAGCGGTCGTGGCTTGTACCCCACAAGCGACTGTATACGCTCCAGCTGTTGATTCGATGCCCACTGCGCACAGTCAGACTTTTGTACAACAATGGCCTTAATTTTTATATTAATTTTCATATTCATGTATTTAAAGTCATATTTATATATGTTAGTCAGGTACTATGTCAGTTTTCTGATAGCCATAATATAAACTATGCCAACTTTGAAACCCGATAGCCGTACCTATCTTTTAAAGTCAATATAGACTGGCATTAAATATTATTCAATTTCAATGGAGTTATTACATTTTTTTTTTCATATTAATGATTATATTTGTTTATTTAATTATTATTTTCAAAAAATATAATATAATTCGAAAAACAAAATTCGAGAGCGATACATCGGAAGAGCACTCACTAATGTGGGTGAAGAGCTTTGAGGTCGAGCCAAGTGCATCGTTTGATTTATCTAAGATGGAATTCAATTTAAATATTTTTAATCAGGAGAGTCTCGTTTTATGCGAAGAAAATAGAAAAAATATTCTTAAATTAGATTTTTTTTGTTTATATATATGTATATAAATATATTTCGTTTAAGAAGCGGAATGTACAGCCGCGTAATTCCACTAAATGGAAGAAAATTGTATCTATGTACATAATATCTTCCATTTCATTTTTCTTAATCTACAACCATTTTAACAGAAGAGAGAGTTGTCTCTATCTGTTAATCTATTTTTTTACTTATTATATTCAAAATTTGTCGCCCTTTAGCCTTTCGCCCAATATTGAATAGAAAATCTTACTGACTCTTATCACTAGTGATTAAGAAATTCTATTTAATATTCAATTTTTTAATTTACTTTAATTTTTTTAATTTAATAAGAATACCCGGGATGGAAGCGTATTGAGTGGTGGAACTCAACGCCACACTCGATCGCTCGCTTTGCCGAAACAAGTTGGAATCGAACTGACAACTGTCGCGTTTCCTTACATCAATAGCCTCGATTTTATTCTTTAAAAGAAGTCGGAGACAAATACTCGTATATCTAACAAAGCTAGCTAAGCGACTAACAAGAAACAAACGGTAGCAAATCCAAACATAAACAAAATCAAGCACCAAGATGGCCTCCGAGATATAAACGAGCGGAATCCACGCGATATTTTCATTAGAACATGGCGCTGTGCCACCATCACCACGATAGTGGTATGAAATAGAAACTATTAGGTGCAATACGGTTATAGAATTAGTATTAGTATATTGTATAAATAGCGAAAGATAAAATGAAATTTTGTTTACGTAAATATTTTTTTTTTGCTTTTTTTTTCATTTAAATGTTGCCACATTTAGTGAGTAGACTAACTAACTACATATAATATGTATGTATGATATATATCATACATAGTTTTTTACTTAATAGTACAAGGCTCTAACGCAATTATAGTTCTGTACGTTGTTTAATAGTAATTGACTTTTTTAAAAAAACGGTAATTCCCGTTTTTTTTTTGTAACTACTATGTTTATATTATTTAATATTTTAATTTTAAAAAATATATATATTATATTTTTGGCGTCAATTAAAAAAAAATAAAGATTTACCCATATCTATATTATAAATTCGAAAGTAACTCTGTCTGTCTGTCTTTTACGCAATCAGACCCAAACCGCTAACTTAATTGTGATATTATACTCATATAGAGATACTTAAGGGTCTCGGGATGAACATAAGCACTTTTTTTCTCATATTTGTAATATTTTCGATGTATACCAATATATTAAAATACTTATTAATTTGACATGCAATTTATTCCGNTAAAAGAAGTCGGAGACAAATACTCGTATATCTAACAAAGCTAGCTAAGCGACTAACAAGAAACAAACGGTAGCAAATCCAAACATAAACAAAATCAAGCACCAAGATGGCCTCCGAGATATAAACGAGCGGAATCCACGCGATATTTTCATTAGAACATGGCGCTGTGCCACCATCACCACGATAGTGGTATGAAATAGAAACTATTAGGTGCAATACGGTTATAGAATTAGTATTAGTATATTGTATAAATAGCGAAAGGTAAAATGTAAAATTTAGTTTACGTAAATCATTTTTTTTTTTGCTTTTTTTTTCATTTAAACGTTGCCACATTTAGTGAGTAGACTAACTAACTACATATAATATGTATGTATGATGTATATCATACATACTTTTTTACTTAATAGTACAAGGCTCTAACGCAATTATAGTTCTGTACGTTGTTTAATAGTAATTGACGTTTTTTTTTAAAACGGGTATTTAAACTAGTGTTTATATTATTTAATATTTTAATTTTAAAATATATATATATTATATTGCAACATTTTTGGCGTCAATTAAAAAAAAATAAAGATTTACCCATATCTATATTATAAATTCAAAAGTAACTCTGTCTGTCTGTCTGACTGTCTTTTACGCAATCAGGCCCAAACCGCTAACTTAATTGTGATATAATACTCATATAGAGATCCTTAAGGGTCTCGGGATGAACATAGGCACTTTTTTTCTCATATTTGTAATATTTTCGATGTATACCAATATACTAAAATACTTATTAATTTGACATGCAATTTATTCCGCCGTGTTAACAACCGTCGCTATGCGACCGTTGCTAAGCAAGGATTTGCAAAGTTTGTTCTCAGAAAACGTCACCCAAAATGCGCTTGCTTAACGCATCTCTCTATTGAAAACTGAAAATAATTTCATAAATATATTTAATAAATATTCGTATATTTCAAGCGGACATAGCCGCGTTCGGGTCCACTAGTATTTTTTATAAAATATAAATACACATTATAGAGTAACATTACATTCATTGTAACAAAGGCACAAAGTGGAACTGTAAACGTGACTGGTTGTAGGCTCGATCCCCACTCGAGGTAATAGAAATATTTAATATTTTGATTTCTTCGCTATGGTGTCGAGGCAAATCACGGTGAACTCTGCAACTCAACACGCAATGCCTTAAAAATTCTGCGGCAAGTTAGGAACGAAGGATTCACAAGTGGTACACTAGGTTCCCTACCTACCCTGCTGTGTGCAGGATACAGCGTGAAGCTAAAAAAACATTATTTTTATCTTTATAGTTAGTGTAATATAACTTTATTTATTTTAATATCCCAACATTGTAATATTAGAATGTACGAGTATATCTCTTAGTCAGTTCGTTAGTTACCTGAACGAAAACAAGCGCTATTAATAATACATTCTATTAATAAAGTGACGTTCGTTAACAAGCCATTATGAGACATGTTAAACGTTGTTAACGAACTCTATCTCCAGTATATCTCGTTAATTTAAAAGCCAGTTAGCGTTTCATTAAGCCACAAATGAATATAACGCCTTTGTTGCTATTTTAATCACTTTATTTTAAATACATCTTTACTCTACTTTTACTTGTAGTATTCACAATATGTAAGGAATAGAGAGGCCAGGTCAGGTTGAGGTCGGTCGTGGTGCGTTCTGCCACTCAACACGCAATGCCTACAGAATTCGGCAGAAAGTGGGGAACGGAGTATCTTAGCACTAGGTTCCCTCTGCCTACCCTGCGAGATATAGCGTGAAGGTGACTTGATTTGATTTTGATCTGAATAGAAAGAAAGTACTTAACATTAGATTCCTCAGTGAAGCTGAAAAAATGTAAGAAGTAAATAACAGCAAACGTTATTAAACGATACTATAAATAAATAGTGTAAATATTATATTTTTAAATATAAAACGTAAGGAAAGCTACTTTAATTTTCATATTTAAGAGAGAATCTAAACATTTCATATAGTATACGAATGTTTGCACATAGTGGTTAGTTTTAAGATGAGCCGGAAACACGAAGAGTATATCATAGACGTATAGCCACCCCAAACATTGCTTCAAACTCAGTAAAAGCCTCGTGACCTACATTGGCTTTTAAACTATCCGTATTATGGTTAAGAACCAGTTTGCATGAGTTCTCTCGAAACTGACCTCCGTTGAAATTTTAGGCGTATAATATTTTCTTTAACAGGGAATTATTATTAAAAATGTTTTTTTTAATAATAATATCCTTTAGTTTCACGCTGTATCCAACAGACAGAAGAAGCCTAGTGTTAAAACACACCGCTCTTCAATTTTCGCTGAATTCTAAAGATTCTGGAAATCAACGCTATGCTTTATTTACCTCGACGCCAGAGCGAAGAAATTAAGATATTAAATATTTCGTTATTCGAGTGGGAATCGAACCAGTCGCGTTTACACTGTTTTGTGTCCCAGCGCCATGACTGGCCTCCAAATAAAAACTTCACAATTTTTTATTCTACTATCAATCGAAATAGCTTGTCACATGTAGGTATGTAGGATAACCGGCTTTAAGGAGATAACTTATAATTTCCGTAATTAACATGAAAGGACCGCTCTTGCAATGAAATACTTAGTTTTTGTACGTCCACTTCACACTCGTATGATTAGTAGAAAAAAATAAATGACATATGTATTAATCGAATCAAATATGTATGTAAGTAATTAAAAGAATTCTTTTATTTCTTTTATTATAATTGCGTAAATTAATTATTATTATGAGGCCATAGTGGCTGGCACAAGGGTACAAGAGTGTGACTGTAACGCGACGGCCGTAGGTTCGAACTCGACTCGAGGGAATTAATTATTATTTATTATAGTAATATTTTTATTTCTTCGCTCTGGCATGTATTCAAAGTCTGGTATGTAGTTCCACCACTTAACACGCAATGCCTTAACAAATCCGGCGGAAAGTGGAGATTGGAGTGTCTTAATTCTATTGGCTTTGCCTACCCTGCTGTGTACGATATACAGCGTGCAGTTGATATATAGGTATAGGAGCTATATAGGTAGCTATAGGCAGGAGCTGAAGAAATCGTATTAGACGTGATCTTACTAAGCGGGTTCTACGGTATTTTATAATATGAACTTGTCAATATATCGTTGTCCATTTATGAATTATTTTAAATGTACTTAAAAAATAATTAATTAATTTAAAACATTTGTAACTATTCCATGTCCACAATAAAAAGTGAAATCGTCTAGTTTTCGTGTGTCACAGTATTCATTTGCTTCCAAGTTCTCTAATTAGAGAGTTCTTATAAATTTTACTAAATGCGAATATAATTCACCAAATACTTAATAAATAGACACCATAAAGACAACAAACTGACAGACTAGCAATCAAAACGTCGTGAACCTGCATATCCATGATGAAATTCTTGACATAATATACATTGATTACAATTTATCACAGTAATAAATTGCTCGAATAATTTAAAATACTAATTAGAAAGACTTGATATTGGCATTTAAAAATCAGATAAATGAAAAGGAAGTAGCAAAGCTTAAGTGTTGAAAGGTGAATTAACAAGTACGCTTTTGTATATTCTAAAACGAAAAAAAATCTATTTTAAAACTTCATTTTCTTTTAATTTAGCTTTATTTAGTTAAGTAAATAGCATAGATCATTTTTGTCTGTGGTCAAAATGAATTAGTACCTACACTGAAGCTCAAATATTTAATAATATGATAAAATATTTTGTTCAATAATAATAACTTTTATATTATAAAAAAATGGACAGAAGACAGAAGGTACTACTGGCTACTAATTTATTATACAAAATTTTATTTAAAATTTAAAACCATAGTCAATGTAACTACGTAAGTTAAAAAATTATCTAGGCATTCCAAATAAACAACTATATCTATCTATACCTAAATAGTGATGTTTTAACAAATTCCCACGATATGCCCGGCAGAACGGCCATGTGGCGCTTGCGCTTGGTTTCCTAGTACCTACACTATAAGTATAAATATATTTTATTTGCCAACAAAAATAAATGCGTACAGACTACAGAAACCGGCATATTCCCACTTGACACCTTAGACTAAACAATACAAGCACAAATAGGCGTATGACGTGATAAGAATAAGATTCTCGGTTTATAAAAATGTCGATCATTTCGACCTATGAATCCGAATCTATGAATTTGCATATGTTGAACATATGTATATTGTTTTTTTATTTGTTGTATTATAATTATTTTCATATTACAATATAAAAACAGCATGCAGGCGCCAGATTGAAATTTCAACAAGTAATTGCTTTGAGGTCACGATAACAGATTCAAAATGCTTCTTTTATTTTTTTAATTACCAATTTAGGCACGTAATGAAGCGGTTTATAATCTGTTGCTATGTCAGTTTTGCTGTAAGTTTTTTTATCTGTATATAAAGAATTTATAATGCATAAATATATTTTTTGTACATGCACAAAATATTTACTTGTATAAAAAGACGTAACGATTAAAACGGGTCAGGCAATCAAAAAGTCATTATCGGCCATTGGAAATATTTAGAAAATTACATTATTAAACTGTCTTAAGTCTAGACATGTCGACTCAACGCAAAGTCTAAGAATTTAATCGAAAACTGCGTAAAAAACATATACTTTTTTGTTTTTGCTTGCATATTGGATATGCTAATTTTCGATTGAGATACAATAATGTTATTTATTTGATGCCTCTCTACATACCTCCATACTTACAAGATAAATTATGATTTTTATTGTACGAATTGATTATGCTTCGTATGTTCATTATAATTATCTTGCAAACGGTTTTATATCATACATATTTTATGGACTCTTCATATATCAAAATTTTCGCAATATCTTGAAAATATATTTTTAGAAAGTTCAATATTCGAAATGCCTAAAACATTTATTTACCTAAAAGGATAATTATTGTGATTTGTGATAAATATAAAAACATACAGGAATTTTCATTTAAAGTATCTACAAAAAATATAAGCAAAAAAAGTTTTTAAATATCCAAAGTGGTACTACAATGGTTTTTTATTCTTCACGCGTTATCCTTAGCGGGGTAGCCAAAGAGAACGTAGTACCAACCGCGGTCTCTATACTTCATTTGGATCGATCAGTTCATCAACTTCTACATACTACGTCGACATGCATTTTACGTGACCTTCACCCCAATAACTTCGATGCCGTGTTTTCGAAGGTCAATCGAGGTCTCCCCCTGCCCTCTTTCATTACTACGTCCCCAAATCAACTGAGCACGGCTTTTTTTAACTTATAAACTTTTATAATATTTTAATATTATTTCCCTTATAATTAATTTATGACACCCACGTTTAGTGTTTAAAGGAGTGCCTTAATACTAGGTTTTTTATCTAACCTGCCTACGCTGCTGTGGCGAGACACATGGCATGGAAAAAATATTTTACAGTAAATGAAAATGTTGCCAATATTAAAAAAAGACTACGGAAAATGGACGTTTTGATAGATTATATTTATAAAAAGTTTTATTACAAACACTTTATTAGAAAGCTATACTAACTATTCTATGAACATATTTACTAAATTGGATTTTCACTTTCTAGCTTCGCAGCTCAGCCAAAACGCTGAAATACGCATTTGGACGAACATACGGCTAATGTTAGATTGCAAGCGACTGATGTCAGCTACTATATAACAGTATTTTGCGTTCTCCTAGCTCAGCTATATCCTGTTAGCGTGTCGTTTTAAATAAGTGGTAATAATATTAAGTATTAAATAGCCTTTCCCATACATTTATAGACCGGATAAAACATAATATGTTATACCTAATAATTGTCTGTTTTTTAAGTATCAATATAAAAGTTATTACAGTACATAAACGTGAGAGTGTAAACGCCGTAGGTTATGGGTTCGATTCCCACACGAGGAAATAAATATTTAATATTTTTGTTTCTTTGCTTTTGGCATCGAGACAAAGCGCAGCTTTGAGTTCCGCCTTCGAAATTCGGCAGAGATTAGGGACGGAGTGTCTTAATACTAGGCTCCCTCTGTCTACCTTGCTACATGTGAAGCTAAAAAAAGGAGGTAGATAATTTTTAGCACAAAAAGCTTCACTTCAATCCTAAACAAGAAAACCAGTCACTGTTAAAGCGAGCAGTTCTCTTGTCCATTTAAAACTCTGCTATCTTCATGGTATCTACTGAAGAAAGATAAAAAAATAAATGATAATTAATATTTATAATGTAGAACTTAAAAATTTTATAGAATAATTATGCATATTGATGATATATCATATTAAAATTACAAAACAAAAAACATGCTTAATATCATTTGTCTCATATAACATTTTAAACTAATTTCCCCAATTTCCATAAGTACTGTGTCCGATAACGTGAAATTATAATATAATAAATAATTCTTAAATTCCACATCTTAAAACCTGTTATAAAAACACAACCACGCCCATATAACCACTGTGCATTAAGTCATTAGTCGGACGGAGGCGCCATTTCAAAATAGCCGAAATTATAAATAAAACATAAAATGACCCAAAATTAACCTTTATTCGAATGTCTGAACTAAAACAAATATAACACAAAGTCAATTAAGGTTTCAGCGTAATTTGCTTAACAAATATATATGTCTATATTGTATTCTCATAAGAGAATACTCAATTGATTTTTTTATCGGCATAGTGTTAAAACACTCCCTTCCCCAATTTCCGCCGAATTTTTGAAGGCATTGCGTGTTGAGTGATAGAACTCAACGAGCGAATAAATGAAAATTGTATATTAATATTTTCATTTATTTATATATATTATGTTTATTAAAACAATAACTCGTCCCCCAGAATGAGGATCGAACCCACAGCGTTACCCTTCACACAATCACACCCTTATGTCCCTAAGCCACGTCGGCGTCTCTATTTATTATTATTTGAAGCATAAATAAATAAATACTAGCCCATTTTGAATCGTAAACCTAACTTTATATTCTGTTACAGCTATCCCATGTCAAACAACACGCTGGGAATAATAACCGCAATGGGTTAAAAGGAATGGTGGAAACTAAATATGTATGAGGATTTTTCTAGAACATAATAAAATATATTATACTAGCGGACGCGCGCAGCTTCGCCTGCTTTTTTTTACCCGTAGGGGTGAATTCTAATAAACCATGAAACACATGTTCAATGAAATATTTTTAAGAGTCTCAATTTCACATTTTATAAAAATCGGTGGCGATTTAATGATTTTTCCATACAAAGTTTCAACCCCTTATTGGCACCTTTAGGGGATACATTCTAAAAAACCATGAAATACGTATTCAGTTAAATATTTTTAAGTCTGAATTTACAATTGTATAATAATCGGAGACGATGTTACATTTTTTCTATATAAACTTTCAACCCCTATTTCACCCCTTTACGGTTAAATTTTATCAAAATCAAAATATCTGTCCAAATTTCACGTTTCTACCATCAGCGGTTACGGCTGTGCGTGCGTCTTACCTCAGTCAGTGAGGACAAGTCC